>VRLP01004860.1:0-43448 GCA_009660295.1 Lophius piscatorius | reverse complement strand
GCAGTTTGCACATCAACGATCGCACCTTGTAAATAATCACCGTTGAGTGTGTGATCGTGATGGGCTTCTTTGAACTCTCTCAGGGAGGGGAAGTGAGAGAGCGTGCCTCGCTGTACATCTCTGGCGAATACAGTCAGCTTGCGCTCGAATGACAAAACAGCTTCCAGCATTTGCAGTGCAGTGTTTCCCCTGGAGACTTTTATTCAGCATGTTTAGTTGACTTGTCATATCCACCATAAAGTGCAGTTTCTCCAGCCACTCGGTATCTTCCAGTTAAGCTTTACTATCTCCCGGGTTGCAACAAAACTAGCAGCAGTAGTGGAGTTTGGAGATGCAATCCACTTCTTAAATCTATCTTTGAGCTCCTCTAATTTCTCCAGAGGTAATGCAATCGCACTTTTTCTCTCACTCCCAGCTGGGTACTCGGCTGCAAATGTAGCATGCCTCCCCTGGAAATGTCTTTCCACGTTACTCTTTTTGTTATTTGACAGCTTCTCATTACAAAGCTAACATGCAGGCAATGAAAGGAAATTATTCAGTCCAAGAACGGTGGAATCCTCTGTTCTCCTCAGCTATCTTTCTCTTTTTCCCTTTGGGATCCATGGCACGTGACAAACCTGCCGGTTTGTTTGCAACAGCCACCTGTCTGGCACTACGCCAAGCTGAAAGAAACGTGTGTCGCAGGCTATGATGTTAATCTTCGTTGACAGAAATGTTGAAATGAAATATTAATTATACATATTTTTACAGCATTGGATAATAAATTATATTAAAACAAAAAATATATTCACACCATCTTTTTCCATTTTCATATTTTTGAAAAAGCTCCAGGGAGCCACTAGGGTGGCGCTAAAGAGCCGCATGCGGCTCTGGAGCCGCGGGTTGCCGAAACAAACAATGTTTGTTTCTCAACAATGTTGAGAAACAAACATTAATTTGTGAATCTGCTCAGTGCAAGGATTGCATGGATTGTAGAATGTTGCCACCTGTCCCTGGTCACATCATAATAAAATTGCGTGTATAGCTTACAAAAAAGTAATATATGCAATTTTATTGTGAAGTGAGTGATTATGTATTTAGAGAGATTTGTTTTACACAATAGAAGGTCATAATAAAAGCCGACTATAAGATAATGCCTTTGTGCAATTCCGAGCATGTATTTAGGAATGCAAGTAAGTTAATTAGCACTGGTGAGTGCAAGTGCCTTCTGTTATCATGTTTTATGTGGATGATATTTAAAATCTGTGCGCACATGCAAACTCTGCGCAAGGACTTACAGATGAATTTATTTATTTTTCTCCACTGACACTAGGTGGTCTCCGTACGTTACAGAGGACCATTGGTGGTAAACAACGTAGCAGCAGGACTGGTATCTGTTTTGTTTGAGGAGGAAGAGGAGGACCACCATCAAATCCCTAGAGATTGAACTCCAGAAGGCTACTGGTGTGCATGTTTCTGACCAAACTGTCAGACTCCATGAGGGTGGTATGAGGGTCCAACATCCTCTAGTGGGACCTGTGCTCACAGCCCAGTACCATGCAGCTTGATTGGTGTTCACCAGAAAACACCAGAATTGGCAGGTTTGCCATTGGTGCCCGATTCTCTTCGTAGATAGGAGCGGGTTGATACTGAGCTCATGTGAAACAGGTGAAAGAGTCTGGGGACAATGTGGTGAAGATGATGCCAGGAGCCTCATCCAGTGGGACCAGTTCCGCAGAGGATCTGATTGTCTGGGGTGTCATATCCTAGGAGGGTCTCACAGACCTCCACGTGTTAGACAAGGGTACCCTGACTGCTGTTTGGTACCAGGAGGAATTCCTCAAAGCCAATGTCAGACCTAATGCTGGCGCAGTTTACCCTGGGTTCCTCCAGGTGCAGGACAGTTCCTAGCCTCATGTGACCAGAGTGTGGGAGGTGGTATTGATGCAATTGACTGTCACACACTCACATTCCCACACCTGAATCAAACTGAGAACCTCTCGTAAATCATCTATTGGTGCATCAGATTCACCACAGAAAGTCCAGAAGCTCAAGGATTCCCTAATCCAGTTCTGGGAGGATTTTCCTCTGGACACCATGCCTCGTCTCATCAGGAGCATAACCAGATTTAGAATCCAGTCCTAAATTAGTTTGTGATTTTAGTTTCCACTGATTGTTCTTACTTCATTTGTTCTCAAATATATATATATATATATATATATAAATGAAGGATCAAAATTCCTGAAGGATTGTTAATGTAGGTGATAATGCTAATTGCCTATGTAAATTAGCGGATCGGGATCAATACTATCTGATTTTGCAACATTTCTGGGTTCACAGTAGGTCTCCTTACGGTGGCAAATAGACTCAATGCATAGAATAAGTCAAAACATCTTACAGATCCACAATGCAGTAAATCAGGTCATGTCCATATGAATGAACACTAGTGTGTTTTTATTTTGCATATTTTTTTCAAGAATGCTGTCATTTCTTTGTCCTCTGATTCAGGTGATTTCTGGTGCTTCTGCTGTTAATAAAACTCGATAACTATTACAATTGAAGGCATTCCAGGTCAACTTTGTATTTGTAAAGGGTGACTTATTGTATTTACTTTATCGAAGTGTGGTGCAGCACTTGTGGGCTTAATGCAACACCGACGGTTGTCCATAAAAAGTCAGTGGAATACCTTAATTTAATATCAATGACTATTGATTGATTGATTACGTTTGTCCATTAAAAGTCAGTGAAATGCCTCCAATTAATAGTAACGATTACTGATTGATGTATCAGTCACTGCGAAGGCAGAGGGAACACTAAAAAAGAAACTTTGCACAATGTGAAATTGAAGGTCTTAATGGAGAGAGATTAAAACAAGAACTAAGAGTTTTGGGGGAGAGTGTTACAAATATCTTAAAGGTTTTACGATTGGCAGGAAGTGTTCCACTGTGAAGCTGCCTCAGATGGTTGGACTGACTGCCAGAAATCTGTCCAGCTTCCACTTAATACCGGACTTGGGCTGAATTAAAAGAAGAATCCATCCGACTTCATGGAATGAAAATCAAACTAACGGGCCGTGACCGTGCCACAGGCAGGGTCATTACTTTTCTCAGTGAAAAACTGAAGAAGTCCCATCTATCGGGACTTCATTCATATTTTCGTTCGAATTTTTTGTCTCTGCATGTTGCAGCGGGTTTAGTGGTCCTGCAGAGGAACAGGGTGACCCCCTGACAGCAGCCACACAGGAGCCTGTTTAGCACAGAGAAAGGACACACTATGCTTAGTCAATGATATGACCAAAGAGTTGCTTCCTCCACTCTCAACATCCTCCATCAGCTCGGAATCAGCCACCGTGCGTCATTACACACTTTTACATCGGTCAGTTCCAGATCGTCTTCCTGCTTAGTGTGGAGAGCAAGATCTTCTTCAGCGTCGTGGCCAAGTGACTGTCCGACTTCCTGCAGATCAACTACTACATCGATATTTCGGTACAGAAAGGAGGCAAACTTGGAGTCCCTGGCTGCCTTGTGCCCACAGGCATGGTGACGCAGCTCATCAAAGACGTGAGTGGGCAAACGGGATCTGGCTGTACTGTTGACCTTACCAACAGCTATGGATCAATACCACACAGGCTGGTTGAGGTTGCCCTGGAGAAACCCCCCAGAAAAGGGAAACAACTCATCCTGGCCTCTTGCAGCAAGTTTAGGTTGAGGGTCTCCTCTGGCTAAGTGACATCAGACAGGCACCAACTACAAGTGGGGATTACCCCTGGCTTAAATATCTCCATGACACTCTTTGCACAGGCAATGAACATTCCGGTCAAGTCAGGAGGGCCACAGACGTTAATTTCTGTCAGAATGGGGTTCATTTTGGCACGGGCAATACGCTGACTCAAGGGACCCTTAAAGGGCAAGGTGCAGGGATCACCGTGAGGACAGGGAGGAGGTGGAGGCTGGTGGAGGCGGTCCAACAGGCAGAAACTCGGCTAAGGCACAAGGCCCTCCTTGGGAGTATGGCACAGGACAGGGGCTCGGAGCTCACTGTCAACCTGATACGATACTGCCAGCGAGAAGGAGAATCAAAACTTGTGCAGAAAGGGATTAGTGGGGAGAATGAGCGGGCTAGCAGAGCTGTGGCAATGCATAAACAGGGAGACTGGATGAAGTGGGACCAGACGATGGAGCGGAACATCAATTGGCAGCACATCTTGAAGTGGAACCCCCAAAGGATCACGTTTTTGATTCAGGGGGTCTACAATGTCCTCTCCAGCCCGTTTAACGTTTTGTCATGGGGCATAATTGAAACACTTTTTTTTAATTATCGCAATACTTACAATCTTTTATTGTACTTCTTGGTGTATATTTATAAACTTCATATTTAGTTTTAGTCATTTTTCTCTGCATGTAAAAAAACTGTGATTCTTTGAATAATCTTCTGTCAAACAGACAAAATTTAGGTATCACTATATTAATAGTGGTAGCTCACAGTGATCTGTAATCATAGAACATTTATTTTTTGGATTTGTTTTAATAGACTGAATCAGATTTTTTTTATAATTATAATCATCATATAATTATATATATTTGTGATTATAATATTGCCCACTGACGGGGATGATGTAGGGGCGTGGAAGTAACTTAAGTACATTAAGAGTAAATGTAAAGTTATTTTCAGTATAAAGGAGGAAAAGCATCAAAAAGCGTTTTTTCACCAGTAGCAACAAACTACTCATTGCTTGTTTTTTGTGTAATATGGTATTTCTGGGCATCTCAGTAAGTGCAAAAACATAAATATCAAATTTCTGGTAAATGAAAGCCTTTGTCTTAACTGTCCAATGAGTGACCTCTGTGTCAACCCATTTGACCTTCAAGTCCTGGTCCTTCACATCCTCTCCCAACAGTTTTGATCAATTCTGTGAGATAAAGTCATGATGAGCGGGTTTTCTCGTCATTGTCACTATCTTAATTTTCAGGCGTATAGGAGTGCAGGTGATTATGTCAGACATCTTCAGTCTTTGAGGCTCCTGATTGGTCCAGTATTTATGGTAGCTTGTGGATCTTCATGTATTTGTACCGTGAGAGCAATTCATTACCTAGTGACCGTTGGTGTAGCAGTTACCGCTAGTTGCTGCAACACCAATGTTCTCACCATTTGGCTTTTAGACATTTTCACACAAGCACGCTGACTTTCTCTCCAACGCTAACACTCTAGGCTCTCACAAGCAAGTTAGGCTAAACTACCCGTACACATTTAATAGTTTGGTGTTTGATATTACTTGCTATATATGTGATATTTAAAGACATATACATGCAACATATAGTATATATGTATACATACGTATGTACTATGTGAGTGTGGATTATTGACTAGAAGGATACGCATAAATCTACCCAAAGGGTTAAATAATTTAAACACTGATTTAAATGTTACGAAGTACAATGACCACATTGAGAAAAAAACGAGAAAAATAATTTTTTTTCCTGGTAATATTTATTACCAGATTATTTTACAAGAAAACTATCATCATATTACGACTTTACTTCAGTAATGTTACAACTTTTAATACCTGGAATTAAAAGGGAACCCCTACCATAAAGACATTAAGGCATCATTATACCATAAATGTTTTTTCATATTGATACACGGTGTTTAAGAACACATAAAATACTGTTATTACTTTATAAATCCTCAACAACAAAAGCGGAGCTCTTTACAGCAAACATGCTCCTTCATGGTTGCCGTAGCAACACAATTCCTCAGGGCCTTCAGAACAGAAGGCCCTGAGGAATCTCGGGGGCCTTCAGAATTCTCGCTTCACATCGCTCACTCTCGTTTCACATCTCTCACCGTCTTCTTGTGTTTGCTCAGCTTGAGTAAAGTTTTCCAAGTTGGACTTGTTTTGTCGTGCTCAGGTTCATGTTAAAGAGAATGCTCAGATGACAATTTTAACTGTTGAAGTAGGACAAGCGGTTCAGAAGCCGACAAGTGCAACCAGTTGAAGTCACTACCCAGAATGCATTGCAACTTAAACAGCAATGCAACAGCAAATTTAAACGAGTTAAATTATTTTTTCGAAATTTGTACAAACTACGAGATGTACAGTAAATTTAATGTCGCATTTATACAGCTGATACTGCCAAATATGTTTCAAAGCATACAAGTCTTGACAGTCGGGGTACTCTTTAAGAATATATATTAATACCCGTCTATCTACATTCTGTATACATTTTCATATATATATATACACAAAAACAGATGATCTCATGTAACAGAATTCAATCTGGAAATAGGGTTTATTTATTCAACTGTGGCCACAGAGGTTTCAAGCTGAAGATGCACCATGCTTTATGTAGACGTATAAACAATTAAAGCTAAAAATCTGACAAGGCTAAAGACATCACCAGTCTACTTTTGCCCATGGTGGTATGGTAGTTTCATACCAAGTGCATTTATGAACTGCCTTTATATTCCAAGTTTTGCTTCAGGTACAGAATATTGGGGACCATGATTTTGACATGGGGCAGCATGATGGAGCAGTGGTTAATAATGCTGCCTAACAAGAGTGCTGAAGGTTCAAATCTGTGTGGCATTTGCATGTTTCCAACTTTCCACGTATCAGTGTGCATAATTTCAGTCCTGTTTCTTAAGTACATCTGACTGTGCATTGGTGTTTGTTTTTGAAAGCGTACACTGCCCCATGCCCAAAGTCATACAACCCTGCACAGGATAAGCAGTGACAGAAAAAAAAAATCAATGGAGTACTTAATGTGAACCAGTAATTTTGGGTACCAACATAAATGTACGAGTTACACTTGAAAGTCTGGTAGCCAACCCTAGTTATAATAAAAGAGTACAGGAAATTAATAAATTTTTGTTTCAAACCATTCGATATAAATATAAATTCACATTTCTGCTAGAGCTACAAACTTGATAAACTGGGACTCAAATGCTACTTGCCAATGTTTGTCGTTATTTACTGGACATGCAAAACACAATTGTATACATTTCAACTAAATTACAGTTCTCTAAGGATTGTGTGTCACCAAGCAGAAAATTCCAAAGTTACATACAACTGAACAGTAGATCTCAGTTCCTGGCTGGTTCTGGTTATTCATGGTTCTTTTCAACAATATCCACTTGTAAAGTTTGATGAAGCTGAGGGGTCTTAGGTTTTTGTCCATCATTATCTTCAGTCATCACAGACGGAGGAGATATTGTGACCGTATCAGGTTCCTCTCTCTTGGGTCTAATCCTTACCCCTCCTGTGTCTCCTGACCTGATGTGGCCAGGCAACATTTTTGCAAACAAATGTTGCTGCTGTATCAATTCCCCATCGTGTGAGTTCTCATGTGTCTCTTTTAATTTACACTACATGAAATCTTTTCATTACAGTGCTAACAGCTCAGTGTTTTTTTCTCCTGTGTGGCTTCTGAAATGGAACCGCAGATGATGCTTCCAGCTGAAGCTTTTACTGCAAACAGAGCAATTGAAGGGTTTCTCTCCTGTGTGGGTTCTCATATGTCTCCGTAAATATATATTCTGTACAAAACCTTTATCACAAACAGAGCAGCTGAAAGTTTTTTCTCCTATGTGCGTTTTCAGATGGGTCTGGAGACGATAGTTCTGTGCAAAATCTTTACCACAGACAGAGCAATGGAACGGTTTCTCTCCTGTATGGTTTCTCATATGTACCTGAACATAACATCTCCTTGAAAAACTTTTCTTACAAATGGAACAGCTGAAACGCTCGCCTGTGTGGGTTCTCATGTGTCTCTTTAAATCTCTATTTTGTGAATATCTCATATTACAAAGAGAGCAGCTGTGAGGTTTTTCTCCGGTGTGGCCTCTCAAATGGATCTGAAGAGAATATTTCTGTGTAAAACCTTTACCACAACTAGAGCAACTAAATGGTTTCTCTCCTGAGTGGTTTCTCATATGTACAACAAGTTGATTCTTTCGGCAGTATTTTCTACCACATTCAGAGCAGTTAAAACGTTTAACCAACTCTGAATTAAGCTTTGCTTCAACTCTGAATTTATCCCTTGTGTGAATTTTCATGTGAGTCTTAACATTTCCTTTGTATCTAAAGTGTTTCTTACAAACAGAGCAGCTGTAGGGTTTTTCTCCAGTGTGGCTTCTCATGTGTACGACCAGATTTTCCTTTCGTCTAAATGCTTTACCACATTCTGAGCAATCATATGGTTTAATAATTGCTTTAGATGTGTCCCTTGTGTGAATTTCCATGTGTCTCTGGGTATCTCTTTTGCACCGAAAACCTTTATTACAAATTGAGCAGCTGTAAGGTTTTTCTCCTGTATGAAGCCTCATGTGCTGAAGCAAGTTATCCCTCCGGGAATGTCCTGAACCGCAAACTGAGCACTTGAATGGTTTTTGTCCACATCTAGAGCTCATCTTCTTGTCAGTATTACTGTTTACATTATTTATTGGAGCATTTAAACGTGACTGAGGCTGTTTGGTCTCCCTCTGATCATCGGCAATCACCGATCCGGAAGAGCCTTCTCTCTTTCTGTCAGTATCAGGCTGTAAATGTCTGTCTGATTCTGAGTTCCCACCTGGTTCTGGTCCTTCACACTCCTCTCCATCATTCTGCATCTCTTCAGTTTGATGAAGCTGTGAAGAGTTAGGTTTGTCTTCATCATCTTCACCCTTTACAGGAATGGGAGTAAACATTGTGTTATCAGCAACCTCCAGCTCTTGAAAGTGTTCTGTCTTTTGATTGGTCCAGATTTTATGAAGCTGTGAGGATTCCCCAGCACACTTGTGCTTTTTTAACTGAAACTGCCATGTAAAAATTTTCTCACAAACATTACAGCTGAATCTCTTTTCCCCTGTGTGGTGTGTCATGTGTTTTTTTAGATGACCTGCTTGTTTGTAACTTTTACCACAAACTGAACAAATAAATGGTTTTTCTCCCGTATGAGTCCTCAAGTGTGTCTTCAAGTTGAAGGTGCAGGTAAATCTTGTACCACATTCAGTGCAGCCAAAAGGTTTCTCATCAGTTTTACATCTCTTATCACTTGCACAATATCTGTTATTCTGTGAGTTTACACCTATCTGAGGCTTTTTGGTATCCATCCAAGCTTCACTGTAATGGGTCATATCTTCGTAGTCTTCAGTTTTGTCATTAGTATCAGGTTGTAAATTCTGACCTGCTTCTGGTCCTACATGGTGCTTTTGAACAGTTCCTATTTGTTCAGTTTGATGAAACTTTGAGGAGTTAGGTTTCTTTTCATCCTCATCATCACTCTTCCCAGAGGCAGGGATTAATCTGACTTTATCAGTAACCTCCAGTTCTTGATGATGCTCTCCATTTGGTGATGACTCATCACCACATGTCGGTCTGTTGAACTGATGAGGCCAGGCTAATCTATTACTAAAAAGATTACTACACGGTTTCTCCAGGGAGTGGTTTTTCATGTGTCTTTGTAATTGTGCTTTCCGTAAATAATTTTTACTACAATGTGTGCAGCTGTGAAGTTTTTCTCCTTCATGGGCTTTCACATGGAACCGCAGATGATACTTCTGGGTAAATCTTTTACTGCAAATGTAGCAGCTGAACGGTTTCTCTCCAGTGTGGGTTTTCATGTGTCTATGTAGATGTGTCTTATGCACAAATTGTTTTTTGCAGATTGAACAGCAGTATGGCTTTTCTCCTGTATGTCTTTTTAGATGGGTCTGCAGTAAGCCATTCTGTGTAAAAGTTTTACCGCAAACAGAGCAAGTGAAGGGTCTCTCTCCTGTGTGGGTTCTCATGTGTACCTGTATATAACTTTGCTTAGCAAAACTTTTCTCACAAAGTGAACAGCTAAAACGTTCTCCTGTGTGCGTTCTCATGTGTCTCTTTAAATCTCCAGGATGTATATATCTTTTATTACAAAGTGAACAACTGTGCGGTTTTTCTCCTGTGTGGCCTTTTACATGAAAACGCATATGATGCTTCTGAGTAAATCTTTTCCCACACACAGGGCAGCTGAATGGTCTCTCTCCTGTGTGGGTTCTCATGTGGGATTGGAAATTTCTATTCCGTGAAAAACTCTTACTGCAAATTGAGCAGCAGTAAGGTTTTTTTCCTGTATGAAGTCTCATGTGCTGAAATAAGTTGTCCTTCCGGGAATGAGCTGAACCACAAACTGAGCACTTAAATGGTTTCTCTCCACTTTCAGAGCTCCTGTTCCTTTCAGTGTCATGTCCGACTTTAATTTTTAAAGGGTTTAAACATGGCTGAGGTGATCTGGCTTCCTTACGATCCTCCGTGGTTGAGGATTCAAAAGGGTCTCCAGTGTTTTTGCCGCTATCAGGTTGTAAAAGTATTTTTGGGTCCGAGTTTCTAGACCTCTCTGGTCCTCCCCAGTCTGCTCCACCGCCTGTCATGTGTTCAGTATAGTAAAGCGCTGACTGGTGTTTCTCTTCATTAAGGTCTTCATTCCTCACAGAGATAGGAAAAATCTTGGTGATATCAGCATCCTTCAGCTCTTGAGGGTGCTCTCCGTCCTGATTGGTCCAGAATGTGTGAATCTGTGAGGAGTCGCCACCACATGTTTGTTTTTTCAGCGGATATTGCAAAGTGAAACTTCTGTGACAAACAGTACAGCTGAATCTCTTCTCACCTGTGAGATTTCCTGCTTGTTTGCAACTTTTACCACAAACTGAGTAAACAAAAGGTCTTTCTTCCGTAAGAGTCCTGATGGGTCTCTTCAGGTTAGAGCTGCAGAAAAAAATTTCACAACATTTGGAGCAGCAGAAAGGTTTGTCATCTGTTTCACATTTTGAATCACTGAAAAGTGTGTCATTCTTCCAAAACTTGAAATCTGTTTGAACTTCTTTGGTCTCATTCCAATGTTTACTGCCATCAGTCTGAGGTTCAGAATCTTTAGCTTTATCATAAGCAGGTTGTAGATGTCGACCTACTTCTCCATCAGCATCTGTTTTTATCAATTCAGTTTGATAAAGCTCTGAGCCCTGAGGTTTCTCTTCATCTTCATTCTTCATGGTGACAGGAGTAAATGTGAACTGACTTGTCCAGACTTCCTCCTCGTTCTCTTTATTATGTGGGGACACTGGTGGGTCCTCCTGGATCAGAATGAGGCTCCACTCCTGTAGCTCAGCTTGAAGTTTTTCATTTCTCACTGACAGCTGTTGGATGTCTGTAGACAATGTGAAAATACAGACACATTACTGAAAGGCAAAAATATGTCTTTGTATCTTGATTTGCAATAAGTAAATACCAAAGCGTTTGTTGTGTACACACCTACCTATGCTGATTCTTCATTTGATCAACCTCATCTTAAATACATGTATGTCGTATGAATTTTTTACATCTACATTAGAAAGATCACTATTCCTCTTCCCTTGTACAGCTAATAACAAACAAGGCCAGACATATCTAAAATTGTTTAGATTCTGCAATGTATAATGACATATGAAAACTGGATAATAAATACACTCATATTGTGCTGTGTATGATAAGCTTAACATGTGGTCAAAAGGTCAGTACCTCACCTTATCCAGCCACCTCAGTAGGTGGCTGGATATACATGGATTTACATGGACAGCCTACTTAAAAAGAGATTTGGAAAAGAAGCCTAATCAGAAATAAAATGCTTCATGCAAACACCCCTTCCAAAAGAGGTGGCATTTTACGATTGAGATTTCATTACTTTGCAAAGGGGTAGTCTAAGTACTTTCAGAAAAACACTCAGAAAGGTAACCGCTGCATGT
The DNA here is from genome assembly GCA_009660295.1 of Lophius piscatorius. Lineage (NCBI taxonomy): Eukaryota > Metazoa > Chordata > Actinopteri > Lophiiformes > Lophiidae > Lophius > Lophius piscatorius. The sequence goes on along the minus strand of VRLP01004860.1, from coordinate 31,733 downwards.
GAATGCAACGTTAGTCAGAGTAAAACCACTCAGAAGGACTGGAGGCTTTGATTCCTCTGCCCCCCCTCGTGTCTCCAGTAGACTATAGGAGTAAACCTGAGTTATTAGCAAGCTTCTTCTTCATTAAAAGCATCACAGTAACAGAAAAAAATACCCTTAACACAAAGTGTGATAAAACTTTTCATCTATTGGTTGCTTTAGCGCTCATCACACAGCAGTTGACAGCTTTTTCGATCCATGTTTTCAGCGCAAGTAAACACCATTTCAGATTAGATCCCTGTTCATGTAAACAGTTGAACAGGAATACTTTTTCGGAATGATTTCATTCGGAAAGAAGAAACGTGTTCATGTAAACCCACGTATTGACTCACATTGACTCTAGGCTTTCACTACCCTCACTGACAGCTCAAAGGTGTAAAAACCACAACCCTTCCTTTCTCATTGTTATTTTATGACAGAATGGTGAGGAGAAATATAGGAGCAAGGGTTCTGCCTTGAGCAAACACATTATTTAAGTCCTAACACGGCCTAAAATCTAAAAATTATAGTAGTTGTCTTGATCTCAATTACCCTATTGTAATAAGTTGGGTAACAAATTCTGTTCTTTCAAGGGTACAGATACTTCTAAGTACTTCCAAGTATCTATAAAATCCACTCACAACCACAAAAACCAAAGATCTCATGCTGTTTTAGTAAACTAAGTAGCATGAGACATTAACAGGCTTACTTAAAATGTAATCATAGTGAAGTGCTGGAAGCAGACACACCAATGCTTGCTGCAACTAATGCAAAGGATTTAGCTTTCAAGCTCACAACATGATCAACTCATCTGCTTAAAGATATTTTCAGTGTTTGGCAAGGTGTTTCCTCAAGTTATTCATGTTATCCTTGAGAGAATTGTCTTAATCACTGATACGAGTGGCCTCCTTCTGCTTTACATCTTCCTTCACCACAGATGTGAACATGCAGGTTCATAGATCGCAATGACTTTCCTCTGCAATGGTTTTCATGAACCTAGTCTACATGGATGCAATGTGCCCAAACTGCTCCGAGATGCTTGGTAGAGGCAGTAGTTGTACTTCTTACAGACAGGGGGCTTCTGCCAAAAATTTTGAGTTCCAACCTGCCTAGTCGTGTGGGTTACAAGGTCTATAAAACTGCCTTCCTCCTTTTCTTTTTTTTTTAACACAAACTCCTGTGTGGGTTCTCATGTGTGACTGGAAATAATTACGATGTGAAATACCTTTTTTCACAAATGGAACAGCTGTCAGATTTTTCTACTGTACGAAATCCCATGTACTCCGTTAAGTTTACTCTCTGGGTATATCCTGAACGACACACACAAAATAACTCCCTCCACAATCAGAGCTCCTCTTCTGGCCAGTGTTGCGACCTACTTTTTATTTTACAGGATTTATTTATGACTGACGTTTTCTAGTTTCCTTCTGATCATGGTAAATCACTGTTCCTGAGGAGTTGTCAGTCTCCTTGTCAGTACCAGGTCATAAAGGTCTGTGTGATTCCAAGTTCCTACCCGTGTCTCGTCCTCCATAGTCGTCTCCACCTGTTTGAATCGGTTCAGTTTGATGAAGCTGTGAGGACTGAGGTTTCTCTTCATCTTCTCTTGTCACAAGAAAAGCAGAAGACATGTTGATGCCAGAGACCTCCAAATCTTGAAACTGCTCCTCATCCTGACTTGTCCAGATTTTATGAGCCTGTGAGTATTCGCCACCACACTTGTGTTTCTTCAGCTGATAATGCCAAGTGAAACTTTTGGCACAAACAGTGCAGCTGAATGTCTTCCCTGTGTGGTGTGACATGTGTTTTTTAAGATGACCTGCTTGTTTGTAACTTTTACCACATACTGAGCAAACAAACGGTTTTTCTCCCGTATGAGTTCTTGAGTGTCTCTTCAGGTTGAAGTTGCGGGCAAATCTTTCACCACATGTCAAACAGTGGAAAGGTTTCTCATCAGCTTCAGATTTTGAATCATTTCCATGTAATTTGTTTTTCTTCTGAGTGTTTAAACCAGATTGAGGTTCTCTGGTCTCCTTCCAGTCTTCACTATCATCAGTCTCAGGTTCAGAATATTCAGTCTTGTCATTGTAATTTGGTTCTAAATGTTGATATGTTTCTCCCTCAGTATCAGTTTTCATCTGTTTGATTTGATAAAGCTCTGAGCACTGAGGCTTCTCTTCATCTTCACTCTTCAAGATGACAGGAATCAATGTGAACTCAATGTTCCTGACATCCTCCTGTTCATCTTTGATGTGTGATGGATCTGGTTGGTCCCCTTGGATCAGATTGAGGCTCCATTCCTGCATCTCCGGTTTAACCTCTTCTTCACCCACCAACTGCTGGATGCCTGTGAGATAATGGGAAATAGACACATTATTGGACGGCAAATACATTTGCTTTTGACTTCATCTACAAACAATAAGTATCAGAATGATAGCTGCACTGTATGTTTTTTGACAGTGTTTGGATGCCTGTGTCAATACTGATTCATCATTAACTGCAACCTGGTAACTTTAGAGAGCTCACTTAGCCCATTTGAAATAAAACATTTCCTATCCTGCCTTTTTTATTTCACTGAACAATAATAATTCTGTAGCTGCTACATGGTGGTTGACCTATTTTACTGGAAGGGTAAAAACTCCCACACCTCACACTGTCTGCATAACTCCATTCATCTCCCTTAAAATCTCCCAGTTTTGGGTGGCGGCCATAAAGCTACTCGTGCATTGGTGTTATTCATTTATTCATTATCTACCGCTTATCCTGTTCAGGGTCATGGGGGGCTGGAGCCTATCCCAGCTGACATCGGGCGAGAGGTGGGGTACACCCTGGACAAGTCGCTACTTCATCGCAGGGCTGACAACCACTCACACTCAGTCCTACGGGCAATTTAGTGTCACCAATTCACCTATATTTCATGTTTTTGGATTAGTGTTATTTGATGATAAAAAAAAACAATGAAATTAAGTGGGGGAGTCAAAAACCCTACATCCTACTGTAATGTTGCCTAAATATTGCCATTAGTTCAACCTCAGATAAAAGACTCAGTCATAGAACAATGTGTAATAAGGAAATAAGATTTATTTATTCAACGGTGTGAACAGAGGATTAACATTGATGATTCATATTGTCTTTATTTAAATTAATAAACAATCAAAGCCAAGCATTCAACCAGTCCAACGGATAGTAATCAATAGCTCCAACCTGACATGTATTAACTGTATTTTTGCAAGGAGACTTTAGTATTGAAACATACTATTGCATAGATTTAAAAAGAATATCATGACACTTTACCACCTATCCTATCAGCCAAGCAATTGCTTCTAGATTACCTAAAAGGTATGTTAACCTGATGTTTTACTCGTTAAGAGATCCACTATGATTCCTGGGATTTAAGTACTGGCTATGAGTTACAGAATTTACTGACTGATAGAATATTTTTATTCATTCAATTCAAGTTCAACCGGATTAAAGTCTTGATAATTAACTGGTTGATCATGAGTTACATGTGATTCAAGAAAATATTTATTCTTCCATTTTCACAGAAGCAGGAAATTAGGCGTATGCGTGTCAAGTTTAGTCAGACGATCAGATCAGTTAAAAATAAAACTATTTTTTATTGTTAGTTTTGAAAAAGCCCTTTATAATGCTATGGGGAGTTTCTCCTCCATAGAGGCCAGCATGTTGCAATGCCATGTTTGTACAGTATCCTGAATGGACTAATCAAGCACTGGCTCTATAAAGGCAAGTTGTGCGGATAACTACCTTGTGTTGTGAAAAATGGAGGGTCAACCTTAGTATTTAACACAGGAAAAAGAAAGACAGCTTCAAAACTTGCCATCTAACCCAACATGAAGACCTGACTAATGAAACCGTTTAATGGTAAACGGGGGGGGTCCGTGCAGTCTATTAACCCCCCATTCAACTTGTCAGGTGACTGACAGCTGCAGAGTAAAAAGAAGGCTGGCAGTTTTGGCTGTGAGCTTAAGCATGTCTCTGTCCCTGCCTGGACCTCACCACTTACAGGATCATGGACCGAGTGCTCCCTGCACTGCCTCTCCTCCCATTGAGCGATCACTCCAGTAACAGCAGCAATTTGAAGCAATTGGCGTTGAATTCCCTGGTTGTACTTGACGGACCTCGCAGTTTATAACTCAATATCATAAGACCCCGGTCCCTGCTTACATTTGTTGACATGAAGTTTCATGTTCTTGTGTTTTTTTTTACGGTACTTAATAACTTTATCCCACCAGTTAGGGACATAACTACCACCAGAATACTACCACAATACTGAGAAAATAATAATATTAATTTTCTAACCAGTAAGCTTTGACTTATAGTTCAACAGAATAAATAACCAAATGCAATTTATAAATATATCAATTTAAAGGATATATTTTGATAGGATGTGTTTTGATAGGTGATGGTCAATTCAACTTCTTGGATAGTGAAAGATGAGCTGATATGTAAAATAATTTGCTATCAGGAACATTGCCACTAAACACCGCTAAATATTACACATTTCACCTTTCAACAGTATCAGCTCCCCCCCGTGATGACTCTTTACTATTGCAGTAAATGCTACAGATGTATGGTTTCCAATCGCTGTTAGCAAAAACCCTCTATTACAAAGTGAACAGATGTAAGGTTTTTCTCAAGTGTGGCCCTTCACATGGTGCCGCAGATGATACTTGAGATAAGATGAACGTTGTAGTCCCGGAAAGGGAAATTTGCCATGGGCAGTGGTGCAGTCATACAGCTCAGTGCAATCACATTAGATACAGGTACAGAATCTAAATATACAAGATGAAAGAAATCAAAAAACTAAATTAAACTAACAATAGGCGTATGTAAATAGTTTAAATAACATAAGGTGTAGGAAACTCCATGTAAGATGTGTTAAGATGAAAAGTGCACTTGAGCTATAAAAGTGCACATCATTATGAAAGGCAAGAAGAGCATACAGCATACAATCAATTAAACTTTTACCACAAATGGAACAACTGAAGGGTTTCTCTCCAGTGTGGGACCTCATGTGTATTGCCAGAAGCTCCTTTCAGCAGTATATTTTACCACAATGGGAGCAATAAAAGGTTTTAACTATTGTTACTTTTCATTTCACCATTTATATGTCTCTTGGAAAACTTTATAGCGAAAGTGTTTCTTAAAAACTCTGCAGTTTAAAGGTTTTCCTCCGGTATTATCCTCCTCCAATTTGTAAATTACTATTTGAATCTGAGATTGAGGCTGGAGCTGGTCCTCCACATTCTTTTCCAACATTTGTTATCAAATGTTGGTTGGTTGACTTTAATGAAGATGTGATGACTGACATTTCTCTTTATTACTAGCAACTTGAGCTTCCTTATTGGTCCAGAGTTCACAGACTGACATTTCCCTTCATCATTAGTTATATCAAAACTCCAACACTTGAGGCTGTTCCCCATCATGATTGTAATGAAGCTGTCATGGCTGAGATAGTCTATCGTCTTCATTTTCACAAGGACAGGACGCATGTAGGAACTTACTGGGAAAGAGTTCCTCGTCTTCCTCTTTAATCCATCGGGGCTGTCTGTCCATACTGGGGCTCTAGTCCAGCTGCTCAAAAGAAATTTCTTCTTTTTTCGCCAACAGCTACAGGACATCTGAAACACAAACAATGAGGAAAAACTGATTTAGTATTTGCCTCCTGTTGATTATGAGACTATTGTCTTCCAAGGTCAAAATTGACCGGGTTTAGCTTTTCATAAAACAAAGAATAATGTATGTCCCAATTGTTGAAGTCTTTTAAATCCATATTTTTTATCATCTAAAGTACGTTGTAACTTTGCTTTGAGAAGTGCTTTACAAATTAAGTATATTTTTTATCAATATCATCATTATAATAATTCAAATAAATAACATTTTAGTGAAATCCAATCATACTAATTAGTTTAACTTTCCCTGTTTGGAATTCCTGTTCAGTGTATTTAATTGACTTACAATTTAGAAAAAGAAAGATAAAATCAGACATTATGAATTATTTGACTATAGTTAAGATCGGAAGAACCTATGTTGATGGATTATCATATACTGAAACATGTCAAAGTTTACTCCTGGAAACTAAATTACATTAATTAATTAATTTTGACTAAATTAAAAGTTTTTTAATGGCAGGATAATATGATATCTGTTGTCGTTCTGGGTCCAAAAAGTCATGTGAATTTTATTTATATATTAACATATCCCAGCAAATGCTATCTAAAGACACTTTCCAAAAAGAACAGGCTTTAGTGTAGTTATGTAAATACATCATATTTATACCAAGAAGTTGTACTGACTGTTGCTTATTTGAAGAGAAAAGTAGAACAACGTCATAGAGAATTTATGACTTTCAGATGCTTGAAGGACTAATTTGATAGATTGAATAATTGGACTGATGTTAAAATGGATATTTCCCAGCTACTGGGTGGTGCCTCTGTATTTTAACAATTTTCATGGCTTATTCCACAACATGTAAGAATCCAAAATCATAGTCGAGATTGAAATCTGAATCAGAACCAGAACTATACAACGAAAAATTATCATTAATAATCAGGATTATGATTTTGGGCATAATCACGCACCCTTACGTCAAATAATATCATGATTTCAAACCGTCTTTGTTCATGAGCAGTTGAAGTCCATTTATTGTATTTTAATGAGAAATGCTTTTTTGTTACGTTTCTCTTTCTATTATTGTTTATTCTATGGTGTTTGATGTCAATATGGGATATAACATGAGCTCTTAAAGCGTCAATGAAAAAGAAAAAACAACTTTCATGCTGTAACTGAGGGAAGAAACAATCTGGGAAGAAACAATCTTTTCTTCAGATTTTACCTGAAGAAAATCTGAATGATTTGTATGACGCCATGTTTAAAGGCGCAGGCTAATAAATCTAGTTTCAGTCTTCTCCTGTCCTCTGCATCTTCCCCCGTCACATAAACCAACTGCATGTCATGTTAAACCACATTCAGAAACCTCCTCCTTGGTCTTCTACTTATTCTCCTGCCTGGCATCTCCATCTCCAGCACCCTTCTACTAATACATCCATATTCACTCCTTTTCACATGTCCAAACCATCTCAATCTGGCCTCTCCTACTTTGTCTCCAGAACATCTAACCTGGGCTGTCCCTCTGCGTTGCAGAACACACAGTGGCGACAGAGAAGTTTATATATTATTAGATATGCTTGGCGGTTAGGATGAGCATCAAAATGCTTATCCTGTTCATGTTTATAGTTAACAGGCTGCAAAACGCAGTTTTCCCAACATAATAACTGGAGCAAATTCACGCTAGGTGGGAAACCCTATTGAAATAATAATAATAATAATAATAATAATCCATTTAATTTATGATGCACTTTGAATCAAATCGCAAAGTGCTACAAGGTAAAAGCAGATTAAAGCATCAATAAAAAATATAATAATAATTATAAAGAAAAATATGACCAAAATGCAGCAATGTTAATTAAAGTTATAGGTTCTGAGTTCCAAAGACGGGGGCAGCAGAACAGAAGGCCCGATCACCCATGGTGCTGAGCTTAGTCCGGGGAAGGAGGAGGCGGTATGAGTGGGTAGAACGGACGGATCGTCTTGAGGTCAGTGGGGTGAGTAGTTCTTTTGGGTAGCGGGGTGCGTTGCCATGGTGAGTGAGGAGAGAGATATTATAATCAATCCTGGTGGAGACAGTAAGCCAAATGAACGTAATGAAGAACAGGGGTGATGTGTTCGTGTTTACGAACTCTCATCAGGATCCTTGCATCACTGTTTTGAACATACTGAAGTCTTTAAAGACTTTTATCAGGGATCCCGATGAGAAGTGCGTTACAGTAATCCAGTCTGGAGGAGACAAAGGCGTGGACCAGCTTTCCAGCATCACTTAAACTGAGTGAAGAACGGAGTTTGGAAATATTTCTGAGATGATGTTGCAGGTGTTTTTGATTTGGCATTCAAAAGTGAGTTGAGGGTCGAATCTTACGCCGAGGTTGGTGACTGACAATCTGGAATGTCGTGACCAGAGAAGGTAATGCTGGCTATGGAGGAAGACTGGGTCTGATGTGGGGTGCCAATTAAAATTTATTCGGCTTTGGAGCTGTTCAACTTGAGAAAGTTTTTTTCATCCACACCTTTAACTCCTCCAGACAAGCACAGAGATCAGTCATAGTCATGCATACTGTAGTCTTCAACAGTGCTGCAAGGATCCTGATGAGAGTGCGTAAACATGAACACATCACCCCCGTTCTTCATTCCCTTCATTGGCTTCCCATCTCCACCAGGATTGATTATAAGATCTCTCTCCTCACTCAGGATCTGAGGGCTCCACAGATGACTGACACATTTAAAAAAGGACTTAAAACTTTCCTTTTTATCAGAACCTATAACTTTTAATTAACATTGCTGCTTTTTTTGTCATGTTTTTATACAGTTATTATAATTTTTATTGATGCTTTTATCGACTTTTACCTTGTACCACTTTGAGATCTGATCCAAATGTAAAGTGCGTTATAAATTAAATGTATTATTATTATTATTAATACCATGGTCAACAGTGTCGAAGGCAGCAGAAAAATCAAGGACAATCAGGAGGGAAAGTGAACCAGCATCTGCTGCCATCCGTAGGTCATTTGTGACTCTAAGCAGAGCTGTTTCAGTAGAGCGGAAACTAGACTGAAAGGTTTCAAAGAGGTTGTTGTATTTGAGGTGGTCCTAGAGGTGGGCAGAAACTACTTTTTCCAGTACTTTGGAGAGGAATGGGAGTTTGGAAATGGGCCTGTAATTTGCAAAAACTTCCGGATCGAGAGTGGGCTTTTTGAGGAGTGGTCTGATTATGGCGGCTTTTAGGGCAGATGAAACAAAGCCGGCCTGGAGGGATTGGTTTATTATAGCTGTGGTCAGGGGACTGATGGAAGAGATGTTAGTTTTCATTAGGGATGTAGGAAAGGGGTCGAAGGGCACAGGTGAAGGGTTTCATCGTCCTAATGATATTCTCAACCTCTTGCTGTGAGATTTCTGGGAAACACTTTAGAGACTGAGAGATCTCAAACTGTGAGTAAGCCGACTGGATAGGTAGAGTGGAGGGACCAGAAAGGACAGAACGATTGAGTAAATTTTTGATTTGAAGAAAGCCATGAAATTATTACAGTGCTCTTCTGCAGAGTCAGTGATGTCAAGATCCAGAGTGTGCCCCAACAATCCAGTAGTTGGAGAAATTCGGATGCAAAACGAGAGGAAGGGGAGTCGACATGAATGTTCATATCTCCAAGTACTATAATATTGGCAGAGGTTGTGCAAAATGTCGAAAAAGGTTGTACATCTCAGAGATGAAGGCTTGGTTTGGTTTGGGTGGTCGGTAGATTAGAAGTATGGTCATGAAGAAAGGGGGCTTAAAATTAAATGCCAGGCATTCAAAAGAAAAGATCTCAGGCAAGGGCAGTGGAGACAAGTCCAAATCACTGCGGTAGATGACAGACAGACCACCACCACGACCAGTGCTGCAGGCTTTCTGGAGGTAACAGTAACCGGTGGGACAGTTCTCATTCAGGACAGAAAAAACATCGGGTTGTTGCCAGGTTTCTGTAAGGCACATCAAGTCCAAACACTTGAGGCATGAGGCATGATTTGTTTGTGAGAGACTGTGTATTAAAGAGTATGGTTTTAATACTAGATGGAACAGTGAGTCTCTGTATTGGCCGAAGAAGACTGAAATCCACTCCACGTTTTCTAACCCGCACAGTGAGTAGCTTTATGGAGGAAACTCCAGTACCACTAATGGGAAGAGCGACAGCGTTCTGATGACGCGTCTGAGACGGTGCGCACGTCAGACCAAAAGGACAGAATGGAGTTATCGGCGCGGGTGCGGGAGTAAACAAACTTAGAACGGCAACTTCTGTGAATGTAACGGGGCCGGCGAAGGATTCCAGGTTGTTTAATAACTGATATGCACAACAGAGTGTTGTGGTTGTTAAATTTCATCAGTTGGGTGGCGGAATAATTTATCATCATGCCAGTCATGAAGACTAGCCCGTTATTAGCCATTAGCCGTGGACGAGATGCACAGAGGACGTTATTAGCCGTTATTTTCATGGAAATGATGCTGACAAAAAAGCTATCAAACACAGAAAGTGATCAACAGTGGCTTTTGGTGAAAGTGTCACAGTGGCAGCGATGAACAAGACGGATGAACAAACTGACATAAACGATGAAACAAACATATACGGAATGCTCTGGGGGACGGTACACTTGCAGCAACAGGTAGGCAGACCGTCACCAGACTCGGTAGAATAAGTACAGATACAAATACAAATACAGATACAAATCAAAAAGGTTTGCCGGTGAGCAACAATAATGGTATAGTTGTCCGTTTATAATATTGCAGGCTGTAGAGGTCTGATGGAGAAGTGACGAACAGACAACGCCAGAGTCCTCTCCCCCCAGCATCCAGACTGCAATATGAAATATCATTGAAACATCATAACGTGGCCAAACACGACTGTGTCATGCACCCGGTGAAAGGACAGATCCAGTTACAGACAAACATTACAGTGCATGTGCAAACTAAATTCATATCCTCCTTATCTCGTAATTACGAGATCCTTCTCTCGTGATTACGAGATTAGCCGTCTGATTTTAATTTTTTATTTGTGAATGCAATACGCTTCCGTATAAATGTAAATGTAATTACATTAATGTTATAACTTCATAAATACCACTTCCAGACTAGGGCTATATAAGGCCAAAATATCAGATTATCAAAATTAAGATTTTTAATTTGGCACAGACACTGTTTATGACTTTACGTTCTTGTCCTACTTCCGGTTTATATTGCAGAATCTTTTTGGACTTATTATTTTCTGTCAACCGATTATTGTTGCATTTTAACTTTTTGAATGATTTCAAAACTAGATTGGAGATGTTTCAATGTAAATAAGTTATAGTTGATTTCAGTTAAATTAAAAAATATAAATTATTTATATTTATAATAGTAATATAGTAGTATTATTATAGTAATAATAATTTACCGTAAAACCCAGAGTGAGCGGCGCGCTCCTGTTCCGGTCTCAGGTAGGCCCCGCTGCTCTGCTTCCTGTTAGCATGCTAGGCTTACAGGTGTCGCTTCGTAGCGGGAGATGAGTCTGACGTTAGACGTTGACAATAAAAGTTCACAGCATGACGTCCATCCAGTTTAGATTTTGAGACTTAAGGGTCTCCGGACGGGTCATTAATGCTCATAGAGATACTGTGTGAAGACAACAACGGGACTATGCTCACATAGTGTTCCGTTAGACGCCATCTTGAAGTAAACAATATCCGGCCCATTTTCATGAGCTTCAAAATAAAATCCCTTAAGCGTTAACAAAATACAAAAAAGAATATATTATTTTACAAATACATATTTTATAATAAACGATTGATCCCAACGGTATATTCTGTATATTCTAAACACTAGAATACAATGAAAGTAGTAGAAATAAAATGAACATGTAAGGTGAATCATATTATTTATTTATTTTTGTTTTAGTTCTATCCACAATAAATGAGTATTTTGAGAAAAGAGGAGAGAACACATAAAATGGGCAAAGCTGAAGGGTATCAACTTTTGAACACCAGTAACACTCAGCAGGACCTGCAATTCAGCAGATACTCTGACCCTGTCTCCACCCATCACTACCTGGTAGTTTTCAAAGTTGCTCAAATCATTAAGCTTGTCCATTTTTCCTGCATTCCTAAAAATCGATTTAACCTGAATTTAGGGTTGCTTAGGTTGAACACTGAGGAGATTTTGATTCCAGAACCAGTGATCTGAGCTGGTTCAACCAACTCTGAGTTTCTAAACTCTGAGTTAAAATCTTGCAAGAGGACCATCAACGGCGCTCTAACACTGTGATTCACAATGGCAATTAGTAACGCTAAGCATGGTGACGCTATGGTCGCCATACTTCTCGCTATTGGAGCAGGAAGTTTTAATGCATTAACAAGAAAAAAAATTTAAAAAAGAGAAACGCGGCTTCATCAGAGGAGAGAAAACTGGCGGGGGGTAAAATGGGTGTCAGAGTGAATGTATTTATTAGTTTTACCAAATATTCTCTGAATATTTTGCATCAGTGAAATGATATTGATTGATGATTTTCATTTATAGGCATTTAGCGCATATAAAAGCAGCTGAAAATGAAAACAGTTGGTCCTGGGTAGACAAGCTGAAGGAATTCTACATTTAAACCGAAAATGCAAAAGGATCCCACCTAACCCTTGGGATCAGCCGAAGAGGGTTGTGTGACATGTGGAATATCTTGCGTGGACTTCTATCATCCGTGGATATTTTTTCCTGTAGCTTTGATGTCAAATATTGGCCGATGTTTCAGAAGAAGCTCTCTTTTGAAAAAAAGCAAAAAGCAAGAACAATGCCAAGACTTTGCTTAGGTGTCAGAGACGTCCACAGTGTGTAATGTTTGGGATGAACAGTTGGAGAAGGTCATTCGGCTAAATCAAGGAATGAAATCACAGAAAATCTGGGTCGCAAAGTCCTCTACCGACGTAAATCTGTTATATAACAATAAGAGACGGGAAGGTCACTTCTGACAGCTCTTATACAGGCACGGAAGGGGAAAGAGTCAGGAAACCAACTCAGGGTTTGTTGAAGAAAACCTGGCAGTGATCAGGCTAGGTTCACAGAGTAGCTTACCATTGTAACTGACTCAGAGTTTAATTTACCTCACTTTCTGGAAGGGAAAAACCAGAGTTTCACTTATCTCAGGGTCAACAAACTTTGAGTTTCCACTAAATCCACTTCCTAGTTTACCCCCCAGATATTTCTGTGATTGCCACTACAAATACACACTAGCTGCTTACTATAGTCATGGGTGACAATGAATGGAAATTGAGGTTTTATTATGTGAGAACGCACACAATTAATATATTTAGTGTTTTTTTACTGACACTAATTTCATTGATCTTAAAATATTTGTGGATTCTCTCTGAAAATAAACTGGTCAAAACCACCATTTAAACATTGACCTATTTCCACCAGTTATAATAATCCGTAAGACTTTAAACTGTTCAGCACAATCAGTTTGGTATGGGAATAGCTTAAGAATTTAGTACAACAACCATTGGACTCAATCTTTTGTGGCGATCTGGCCTTGGCTTTTCTTTTACACAACAGTGTTTGGGGAACCTGTAAATCCAAACCTTCAGCTAAAGAGGGAAATCTTGTGAAAAAATTAAGCTTGTAATAGCAACTTCTTTCGGCTCTTCCCTTTTTTAGTGGTCACCACAGCAGATCGTCTCAAGGTCGGATGCTCTTCCTGATGCAAACCTCCCATTTATCCAGGCTTGGGACAAGCATTAGATGTGGCTGGGTTGACTGGTAGCACTGAGGACCTTTTCTGAGGGTCCACACTGGATATCTGCCACAGCCTCTTTGACTGGAATTTAAACCCCAGTCTTCTGCACCAATGTCAGTGGTATGAACGACTGAGCTATAATATCTTGGATAATTGTGGCAACAGTTGTCTGTCTATGAGAATCTAGCTTTTTTTATGGATAATAAAACAAAACAACAACAAAAACAATGGCAGACTATCTAGTTTACACGCAGGTGCATTATTTTATTGGAGGTGTGAAAAGTTACACAGCCCTCTACTAGTTTGGCAGGAATAATGCTACATTCAGATTTGGATGGGTGGGTTAAAATGGGACACTTTTTTTCTATCCGAATTAATCTTTCCGAATCTCAATGTCATTTGCCTGTTTACATGACCTGTGAAGAAGAGTACGACAAAGAGGGCATGCGCGGAAGAGACTTTTCATCCATCTAACTGTCCAACTATGTTAAACTCTTTCAAAGTTCCAATGAGTCTCCAATGTAGACCAATACTGTTTTGAAGTCCCCATATTCAAAATGCGTTGCTGTGCTGGGCATGCGCAGATACAACTCCAACAGAGAGCTTTCTGAAACAGCGTTTACATGAAGCGACTGGCTGTCGGAAATACTTTCTGAAAGGACTTAGTCTTAGTCGAGATTTTATTCGGAAAGGGAATTTCCTTTCGTAAAGGGGTGTTTATATGCAGCCTCTTCTTTACGATTAGGCGTCTTTTCCAAATCTATTCGGAATTAGGCTGTCCATGTAAACCCACCTAGTGTGTATGAGGACTGTTAAAAATACTGTCATTTTAAAAACCAAAGGGAAAATTCTTTGTTTTAAAGCAAAAGTCTAGTCATGGAAAAATGACCTAAACCTAATAGTTTTGTTTGTAGATCTAAGAGGCTTGTCATAGACTCTAGCATAGCCATCAATCTAGTTTAATCTGACGTACTCCAGTAGGAAAAAATCTCCAACCACACTCTAAACACAAACAACTGATTTCCCTGGTTGTTTGTATATATATATACATATATATATACACATATATGTATATATATATACATATATATATACACACATATATATATACATATATATATATACACACATATATATACACATATGTATATATATATATATATATATATATACATATATATATATATATATACATATACATATATATACATACATATATATACATATATATACATACATATATATACATATATATATAGAGAAGACTATATAAAGAGAGGGAGAGAGAGAGAGAGACAGACAGAGAGAAAAAGAGAGAGATAGCGAGGGATATTCTATATATTGCCTCATTTCAGATTCTTTGCATTCTCTCATTTTAGTATGTATAAGTTGTAAAGATATGTATGTATTTATGTATTGCATTTTGTCTGTTTAAATTGTTGTAGTTGTGTTGCTCTCCTGGCCACATCAATTCTACTTTCTCAAATCAAGGATATAAATAAATCTGACTGCTTGACCATGAAAACCTACTTCTAGAATTTGGAATCGAATCAGTTATTCATCATTGGTCTTATTGGAGCAGCATCACTCAGTCGATTCCTTGCCGGTTACACGCACACCAAGCATGATCTACCACGGCTTCAAACATCTTGCAAGTAAACCAGAAAACACCAGAAAACACAAAGCTTGCAATTCGTAACACAGTAAGGACAAAATCATTTATGAAGGAACAACCCCAAAAATGTTCGACACAATGAACTTAATCACACACTTCTAGGAAGTTCCAAGAAGCTAATATTAGCAGAGTGGCTAAAGATAGTGGGAGCTCAGAGCAGGCCAAGAGCCCTGAACAAAGCCAACATATAACATATAATCGACTGAACGAGGTTAGAAAGTTTTATTTTCACTTTGAAATGGATTAGTTCATAGGATTGGTTTGAGAAACGTACGGCGGGCAGGATGGTGGGTAATAATATTAATTTCGGCAGTTCACAATATAACACAATGCCGAACAAACTTACTTTCAATGTAATCTTTCAAAATAAAAGCACTTACAATACATTACCGATTATAATTTTAAAACTTTAGAGAAGTTTTAAAACTTCAGTATCGGCCGGTCGGATTTAAAAAAAAAAAATGGTGAACGGTCAAGGAAATTACAATGCGAGAACCTCTGAAAAATTTATTATAGGCGGTTTAGACTTAGACATACTTTTCTGATCCCAAGTTGGGAAATATACTATCCTTCCCGATGTAGCTCCAAAATGAGAAGATTTCTACTTCAACAGTGAAGAAGCCCACTGTTAAAAAAAAACCAACAAACAAACAAAAATCTTGACATTGCCCCTTTATCCAGGTCCACTCTATGGCCACATGACTAAACCCTCAACATCAACTCAACAGAATTGATCTTTTCCGGTAATAGAAAGAAATGACAGCCCTATTGGCCACTATTAAAAAAAAAATTCAAGTCCAAAGCATAAAGGACTGTCCCACCAAATCAGACATGGAGAGAAAACGTAACCTCCTTGGCAGAGGTAATGACTGAATGACACCATTACAACTGTCCAATAATACAGCTCCAGGTCCCTCTGTGTAACTTGACGATCTGGATATGAGTTCCTGTTCAGTTCTGTTTATCCACAGTGCTCTTCATCACAGTTCATCAGTTGGTTGAAGCTCTAAGGTTTCTCTTCATTTTTTCTCGTCCGAAGCTGCGTGAAGTCAGCCTCCTCCAGTCCTAGCAGCTTGCACCTGTGCCTCCTGAGCTGATAAGGCCAAGTGAATCTTTTTTGACAAGCTATGCAGCTGAGCGGTTTCTCCCCCGTGTGGCTGTTCAGGTGTGTTCGTAGGTAATCGTTCCGTGTGAAACATTTATCGCAGAATGAACACTGATAAGGTTTTTCTCCTGTGTGGCATTTCATGTGGCTATGGAGATGAGCATTCTGGCTGAATTTCTTACCGCACACTGAACAAATGAACGGTTTCTCTCCTGTATGGGATTTGAAATGTGTCTGTAGATGAACCTTCTGTCCAAATCTTTTACCACAAAGTGAACAACTGAAGGGTCTCTCTCCCGTGTGTATTCTCATGTGTCTTTGCAGGCTGCGCTTCAATGTAAACCTCTTACTGCATCTAAAGCAACTGAACAGTTTCTTGCCAGCGTTACAGCTTGTGTCACTTACAACCCCTTTGGGATTTTTCAGAGAGTATACACCCGCTTTAAGAATTCTGGTGTCAGAGCAGTTTTCAGTCTTGTCATCAAAATCAGGTAACCCAGATGTTACACACTCCACTCCAGTAGATTGTGTTTCGAAAGGTTCACTTTGAATTAGCTGTGACGACTCATCGTCATCCTCAGTCTTCATGTACACAGGAATGGATGTGGACTTCAGTTTTTGAAACTGATCTCGCTCCTGACTGGTCCAGAGTTCTTCCCGTTCCTCTTTAACATAGGGGGGATCTGATGGGTTCTCCTTGTACAGACTGAGGCTCCACTCCTGGTGCTCAGGATGAAACTCCTCCGTATTCACCAACAGCTGCTGGTCCTCTGCATGAAACACTGAAAGACAAATATTTAGAAAAACTTATTTCACATTCAAATTAAACTGTACGCATATTTGTCTCTGTTTGGGACAGAACACCTTAACAGGTGCCCTCCACTGAAAATCTGTGTCTACATAGAAACAGCTTAAGCTGTAAACCATGAAAAGTATGCCAAAAATGTATGTCAAAAATACACATTAGATATTAAAAACATTCATTTAAAACAAATATACAAGATGTGAGACACTTTGACATTTGATTGATATTTAGGAAGATAAATTTACAACTGTAAAAACAAGTTTACAAGATGTGTGATATTCTCATCAGTCCACAGACTTGAATAAAAGGGAAAGTACTAAAGACAGGAAATGATTGATGCTGACCATTTATGCTGTGACTGCCGTTAAGTTGGATAGACATTCACCGTTTCAACCGTTTCGGATCAATAACTGATTAGTGAAAGATTGTCAAAGGACAAGGCAAGACTCTTGTACCGCAGTAAGGTACACAACGAGCTACACTCTTCACCAAAACAAACCAACTCATCTTGATGTATGATATGGTCTTTTTTGCAGACAGCAAAAGAGGGGGACCATCTACATCTGTGGTTACCAAAGACTGGGTTGAGACCCAGACGCAGGAGATTTATTATATCTGCAGTACACCTTTCAGCCACACGAAGTAACATGTTTCAACATTCACTTGAGTCTGTTAATTACTTCGAAAAGCACTTCATTTGTCTCATATAAAGAATGTAAGATGTGTACTGTTTAACTAATGAATGCCTGTTTCCTTTGTTATCAATACACTTCATTTGTCTGGTTTTCAAGTTGGTAAATGTGAACAATATTTCTCGGCTGTGTGTTAAGTAATAATGCACGTAATGCCTCATATAAAAATATGAACCATCTTTCAGGGAGTGACTGTTTACTTTAACTCAAAACATTTCTAATTAATCAAAGTAGCCTATTTAAAATGGTTATATTTTGATAAGAGTAAATAGAATTAATGAGAAACCATACACCACCTAAAGGCACTTATTTGGTCGTATTTATAAGACATTTAACATATGGACAGTATGTGTTTTCAATGAGCATACAATGAAGTTATTAAAATCCCATTGAAATGGCTGCTTTGCCTTTTCAAGACAGTAATACGATGCAGGCAGCAGTAGAAATGAACAAGAATGTTCTTTTGCACAAATTGTTAAACTTGCAATATATAGATAAGATCTGTTGGGATTTGGCTTGCAATGGTTTGGAATTTTAAAAATATTGGTTCCTAGACAAAACGATCTACAAAGTACAGAATGGAGAATAGAAAGAACAGAAAAAAAGGTAATTTTTGGTCTTACCTGTCCACAGACACCACGGCTATGCAAATACTTTCAATACTGTAGTTGTAGAGGTATTTAATGTTTATTTTGGTAATGAAATTCAGGCGAGGCTGAACTTAAGGCAAGTGTCACAATCCTTAACTTAAACTTACTTGATCTGCACTCATTATAAACAAGAGTTGATCACATTTCAAAAACAGTTTTGTAACACTGAAAACTTGTGTTTAGCTGGATCTACAATTAGCATTTGGAGCCCATTTGTTTTGCCCCACTTTACTTTATCCTTTGCGGAGGATAATTATTAATTGGAAAAATCTATCCATATATAATATTAACACTGGCTCCTAGTATGTTTTAATATAGATTTAAATACTTTACTTTACATAACCTACAGATTTTTTGTCTCTTGCAGGGGCGGTACTGGGGGCTAAGAAGGATAGAGCATTTGCAGTCAGGGCCCTGCAGCTCTGTAACAATCTGCCTGAAGCTGGGCTTACTCTGTACGACTATAGATTCATTGCTGTTTGATTTTAACTCATACTGCACAAATTAAATGTTCGTGGAAGCTCAATATTGCTGTGCTCACAAGTGCGACCTGTCCCGCTCCCGCAGCCCATTGTTACTATTGACAATAGCTAATAGAGTTTCGTTTGAAGCTCCGAGGCAAAAAAAACGAAACTCTGTTTGCAAGCAAACGAAACTTCTGTTTGCTTGCAACGTGCTAACAGGACAGAGTCAAGTTGTCTTGATTATTTATGACAATCCTTTAACTGCCGAAACCACTTTTTTTTTTTTTTAAAAGGTGCCGGCACATCTAGACTCGTAGGTGTCAAGAATGCCGTGGACAGTGTGGCTGATCCATTCGGTTGTTTGCGAGCCACATTTGACTGTATAGAGTGCTAACTTGATAGCAAGCACTCCTCTGACAGATGTTAACCATTTTTCCTTGTGGTTCAGTCGCTACCAACCACAAACTGCATTACTTTATGACAGGCGCAGTGAGAAAAGGTGGCGCTGACATCAGCCGATCAATTCGAGACCCAGATTCACCAATGCGAATGCTTCAGTCTGCTGACCAAAATTGGACACATCTGAAAACCTGGTTTAACACTGCAATGTCCCCGTTGTGGGACTAATAAAGGTTTATCTTATCTTATCATCCATCGGCTCTCAGCTGGTGATCGGCACTTGTCACCCCAAACGACAGTGCACAACAAACGACGATGGACAAACACCGACTAACAGCCCGGCGGACCCGAGGCTCATTAGCAAGCTTGAACCGGGCTAAAATCGTACATTATTCGCCCAGCTTTAGGTGATCGGATCTGCTGAGTCAGCAATTTGTCTTTAAGTCACTTCTTCAGACTTGCTTTTATCGGAAAGCATTCTCTGCTTTTGTATTAACATTCAATATCATTTTAATGTGTCATATATTTTCATTTTAATATTTATATATATAATATATACAAATGGTTGTATTTATTATGCAAACACTTTTGTACTTTGGCGTTTATTTATTAGATTTTTTTTGCTGTCCTTATGAAACACTCATCATCCATAATGGAAGTCAAAACTGCAATATGATTAACAATAATGTCATGTATGGAGCGTGTGTTGTGATATTGGTTTCAGTGAAATCAATCCATCTATACTTGCTCGTATTTCTGTGAAATTGTAGTTGGACGGAGTACACAAAAAAATTCCGTTTCAGGGAAAATAAATATATATTTTATCTTAGAAGACATCGTACAGTTTAAGAAATTACATATATTTGAGTCTTTCTAAAAATTCATACAATAAAACTAAGGAAACCTTTTGACATTGAATTTGGTCAAATTTGACATCAAATTTGGAATTTGGCAGTTTGGTAGATTTTAGGATTTGGTCTCTAAAAAGGTGACTACTTTTACTGACACAGGCCCAGTTGATATTGGAGAACCTTTTTAGTTAAATAAATACAATGAGTACTAAAATGATTTGGGGTTTACTCAAAATGCCTTTATTCTTTGAAAATTTGTTTGATGATCTGACAGATTTTTGGCAAACACAGAATTAGTAGAACCAGGAAGGGGGACAATATTTTTTATATTTTTTTTTTCACTGCCCTGTATGAAACACATTTACATGTAAAACAATTTCAAATAAAATTATTTTAAATACATAAACCGTTCAAAAAACGGGTTCCAAGTAAGTCCATGTGATTCAAAAACATGTGGGTCTGAGTTCCTGGCCAGTTCAGGTCCTCCACAGTCCTCTCGATCAGTTTTCATCTGTTTAGTATGAAGAAGCTGTGAGGTCTGAGGTTTCTCTTTTTCCTCATCTTCTGTCTTAAGAAAAACCGGAGCAGATTTGACATTCGTCTCTTTCAGCCCTTGAACCTCCTGATTGGCCCAGAATTCAGAAGGCTCATGATCACACTTGTGTCTCTTGACTTGATTTGGCCAGGTGAACCTTTTGCCACAGGTGCTGCAGCCGTATGGTTTCTCTCCAGTGTGGGTTCTCTTGTGTAGCTGCAAATGTGTGAGCTGTGCGAAACGCTTACTGCACAGTGAACAGCCATATGGTTTCTCCCCCGTGTGAATTCTCATGTGAGACTGTAAATATGCATAACGTGAAAAGCATTTACTACAAAAAGAACAGCGGTGACGTTTTTCTCCAGTGTGAGTTTTCATGTGGTCAACAAGACCCGATTTTCTAGTAAATGTTTTTCTGCACATAAGGCAGCTGAATGGTTTCTGTCCAGAGTGAATTATCACATGGGTCTGTGTTACACCAAATCCAGAGCAGCTAGACTGTTTGTTGCTCATATCAAAACCAATGTTGCTCACAGAGCTTAGACATGACTGAGGTTCAGAAGAGTCTTCAGTCGTGACATTAATATCTGATGGTAAACAGGAGCCTGGATCTAAGTTCCTAGCTGGTCCTGGTTCTCCATAGTCAACTCCGTCATGTGCTATCGGGTGTTTTTCAGGAAGCTGTGAGAAATTGGATTTGTTTGCATCTTCAATCTTCACAGAAGGAGTGAATGTAAACTCCTCCAGGTCTTGTAGCTGCTCCCCCTCCTGACTGGTCCAGAGTTCCTCCTGTTCCTCCTTAATGTATGGGGGCTCTGATGGATCCCCCTGGTCCATATTGGATCTCCAGTCCTGATGCTCAAGATGAACTTCTTCTTCATTCCCCGACAGATGCTGGACCTCTGCAGGACACATTGGAAAAAAAAAAAAAGACTTTATGGAAAACCATCACCTTCAGGCTGGACAACTCGGGGATAGATAGACAGGCACTCCGTTTTGGGAGCGTCTGTTGTTCACTGCTCATTTATCAGCAATTTTTAAAAAAATATCCTCAATGACCATATGAAACTCCTTTTGTTTATGTCTAAGCCATTTGTAAGGTTAGAGGTTGACAACAAAGAGTGCAGTGAAAAAGTTTTGAACTCCCTCCCGATTCTTCTTATTTCTATGTTTCCCTGACTAAACTGTGTCAGATCTTCAAACTAAATTAAATATAAAATAATGGCAACCTGAGGAAACATAAAACACAAAATGCCAATCTTATTCAACACGCAAAATGTTTAACTAACATAAAATAGCAAACTGATTTTGCACATTTACTACATTGGCTTTTGTTGGACTTGTGCCCTTGATGTTTTCGCTGGCTAATATCTTCCTGTTTCCAACTCTTCATCCTCAGGGCAAAATGTTCCCTTGCTACTGAATATAACCACTCACTGACAGGTGCCATGGTGATCAGATATTAAGGTTATCCATCGGTGGTTATAATGATATAGCTGACTAGTGCGTGTCCTGAGAGATAAACATCTCCCTTGCTCTAAACATTTAATTTCAGGGCCAATATAACGGAGCCTGGGGTGGCCGCGCTGTCCTTGTGTTTGTTCGTGGCTGTGTGTCTGAGCGTTTCTGCGAGTGTCAGTGTGTGTGCTCATGCGCCTGTCTCCAAGTGAGTGTTTTTGCGTGTTTTTCTAATAGAAGACCTTAATTTCGCATGCACGTAATGTGACGTCATTTTTTTTTCCTTTTTTTCTAATTCTGGCGTGAGCCTCTTGTTCAACGAAGGCTGAATAACTACCATTAGAATTAGGGCCGGAGACGCAGAAAATTGATGCACTCGCGACACATCTGAATGTAAAAACTCAGAAAAGTAACCGGTGGAGTAGGACTAGCAACTTAAGGTTTTTTTTACCTTGACTTGGACAAACAGGGTTTGATGATTATCCTCACGATGTTGGAACACGTTAGACGTGTTGGAGCTTTTAGCAGCAACTTTGGACAGCAGGCTTTGCAGATTTGATATCCATCATCTACCATAATACCCCCAGGAGGTCATTTAGTAGATATCCAGAATGGTCGCACACCGACAACTTCATGCATTTCTTGGTAGATAGAATTCGGGAATTTGGCACAGTTTGACCAAACAAGCACCCACACTCACACGACTCGAGACGGGAAAGAGATTTCCTCATGCTTCACAGCAAAGAAATTGTCGTAAAAAACTGTTATGGCGAACTAAAAATAAAAATAAAAAAGAAAGATTTTAAATCCAGATAGTACATTTCTTTGATTTAATGAAAGTATTGTTAATGAATTTTTAAAACCTGCCAAAATTATATTTAGGACATTGTCTGAGAATTTAAGACTTTTTTAAGGCCTTAAATTCAGGTTATTGGATTGCAGACTTTTTAAGACCCCGTGAGAACCCTGCATCAGTCTATTATTATGGTCCCTGAACCTTATTTCTAAGTTTCAGGGTCTCCATTGAACCACATTGAGACATATTATCTACAAATGGAGGAGACTTTGAATTATAGTGAACCTTCCCGGAAGTGAACCACCTTCCAGAATTCCTCCAAGAGCACAGTGAAAGCTCATTCAACAAGTCACAAAAGATCCAAAGAATGATTCAAGGATCTTCAGGCCTCTCTAACCACAATAAAGGTCAGCGTTCATGGGTCCATTATTTCAAACCCACTGGGCAACAATGGCATCACGGAAGATCGGTAAGGAAAATGCCATTCTTGACTCAGACGAACATTAAGGCTGGTCTGAATTTTGCCGCAACACACTGTGATGACCGTCAGAGCTTCTGGGAGAATCTTTTTCCATAATGAAGAATCAAAAGTTTAACCATTTGAAGTCTGAGATCCCACCATATCTGGTGTCAATCAAACACAGCATTCCACTAAAAAAACAACAGACCTATGGTCATAATCGAGCTGGCAGTGGAATGTTGTGGAGCTGCATTGCTACTTCAGGATGAAGATGACTCGCAATGTGGGAAAAATTATTTTTTTGACAATAGCATCAGCTTAAGCATTGGTAAAAAGCATTGATATGGTAGGATATCCACAGGGCTTAGGACCAAAAAACAATACCCTAGTAATCTAGGGCTCAAACCCAAAGTCTTCAGGAGCCAAATAAAATTTTCAGGACCCAAAATATATCAATGTCAGAGTACATTGTTAAATATCCACCTTACATTTTCTTTCCCTTCTGTACCATCTGCATTTGTTTACCCTGTGTCCAATATTCTTTACACAATATGTCCAATACAGTTACCATAAATACATAAATGAAATGTCCAATTTCTTTTTCAAATTTTTTTGAACTAAGTACAATTAGTTGCTTTCTGCTTATTCAGGCTCTGAGTATCCATGTCCATGTTTGTATCCCACACCCCTTTCTTACATTTTTTTTTTACTATCAGCATGCTTCTTCACTGTATCTATTTTTAAATGATTGAAACCGGTAGAGAATTCTGTTTTTTTTAACCTTTTGTTTATAGAAGAGGTGTAACGGTACACAAAGATCCCGGTTTGGTACGAAGGTCCCGGTTCAGTATGTTTTTGGTACATTGGAAACATGGGGCAGAAAATATTAAAATCTTTTTTTCTTCTTTCATTTTTTTTTTTTTTTTACCAAATACTGGTTAACTGAACAGTCTATGGCTGTCTCTTTAACTTACAATAAATCAAAATGAACATTAATTCATTCATCACATTAAAAATAAATGTCCATTACAGTGTGGCATGTATAAATGTAACTATACTCAAACAGCACTGTTATTGTATTCAGATTAGCAGCTTTCAGCATTACATTAGGTCTTTGCAACATAAATAGTCTCTCACAAGGTGCAGCAAAAAGAAACATATCTTTACTTCTACTGAATTCAGCATTAAAAACGTTCCGCTTCAATTTAGGTTTTCTGTAACGTAACTATTCTCAAAAAATAAACATTAAATAAATTGTACACATTAAGGCTCAGATTGTCGAAAAATCAACAGTATACCTGCCAATTATCCCAACTTGTACTAATATTTGTATATATATATGTACTAATAGACTTCAGAAAAATTAACTTGTCCACATAGTTTGCGAAAGGGCTGATATGACTTGTTGGCTGAAATGAGGACGAGATGGAATTTCGTAAGGGGTTAGATTATTTTCAACAGGTGTTTGAACCGCTTGATCTCAAAGACAGAACAGTTGCGTATCTGCTGCTATGAAAACACTGATGGTGCTTGTTATTGTTTTGGCTTGGCTTTCAAGCGGCTGCTATAATGCTGTGGGAAGATGGAATTGCACTTAACTCGTTTATTTCATTATCACACTTATGTTGACACTCGGTTGAGGCCGCCTCAAATGAGTTAGTATACTCGTTGTGCTACCAACTGCATACTTGGTTGCAGTTGCATAAGTTGGCATACAGCTTTGGTAGGCCCAAAACTCAAGTCTTTACCCACAGTAGACTTAAATGATGAGGGAAGACCTTCAAACTCTTGTTTGAAGACCTTCAAACAAGAGTTTGAACGACGAGCCCGATGCACTGACTGAACAAACAACATCCGGTCCGAACCGAAAGCCCCATACCTAAAATTTTCGGTTGGATACATACTGCTACACCCCTAGTTTGTGTGTATTGTATATTTGCATCTGTATGGTGACTGGCATAATAAAACAGGTCGCAAAAATTAAAAATTTAGTCACATTGGCGGGCAATTTAGTTACTATCCAGTGCCCTGAACCATTAAATTTTATGCTTTGAGTCCGGTAACTGTTACAACTTGACAACTAACGTTAGCAACCGATGCCATGCTAGCTGTATTGAATGGGTTTGAAAGTGAAATTTGGGGACAGACCCGGGAAATTATACTGAGGAATGTTCCTTCCTCTGGTGATTATGAAAAAGGCCAAGTATGTGCGAGTCATGAGCACAATGCCGGCATTTTATGATCTAGACCCAGGAAGACAGTTTGTTTTTAATAGAAACTCTCAAAGAATTAAGTGAGAAAGTAAGAAATAATGAGTTCCACAAACTAGTCCAAGAAAAACAGTCAGGAGTTTGCAGTAGACAAAGGCGGTAAACTATTACACAGCGATGAAAAACATTAAAGATCCTGATTAGAAAGCTAAATCCTACAACAACGAAAGTGGATCAGAACCACTAACTTCCCTTTTAAATAGTCATTGGAGAGCAGGAAGGCGACTGTGAAAGTCTCTGACCATGATCTAGGATTTCAGGATGAATCATATGATGAGGAGCTTTTAACATTACTTTGTATGGTGTTGCTGTTAACGGAACATTTCTGGTGATTTTACCACACAGCACGGCCTCCCTAGCTTACTTAATATTTGGTAATGTTGTAATAATGGAATGCGAGTCATGCATGACCACTCTGACGTTCTGATAAGGTTTTCTTCTCATCACCTTTTCCTCCTACCTCTCCCTCGAGTCTCAATTGAGAGAAAGCCCGTGTTATTTTTAGGTTGTTCTTTCTTTAGGTGGGTTTACATGGACAGCCTAATTCCGCTTAGAGTCGGAGAAGACGCCTAATCGGAAAGAAAATGCATCATGAAGGAAAAAGATTTTCTTCTCTTTTAAATAATATTTCTCCCTCTAACTTCCAAACTGATTCACCTGTTCATGAGCATGAGGGACCTAAGAGTTGTTGAGCCTCTGTTGTCTCTTTGGTCTTCCTCTTTTTCTCCTGCCTGGCAGCTCAAACTCCAGCATCCTTCGACCAATATATCCACTATCCCTCCCTTTCAAATGACAGAACCATATCAATCTGGCTTCTGTTACCTGGTCTCTAAGACGTCTATATTAGACTGTCCTTCTCATGTGGTTGTTTCTATTCCTGTCCATCCTAGTCACCCACAATGAAAATCTTAACAGCTTTAACTCTGTACCCTAAATATTTACAAATTATGTAAGGGTTCAAGTTGGGTTGTGTTAACCCATTAGTGCCTACATAAATACATATGTGTTACATACCTGCATGACGCTTTTTTATTTCTCATGTACGTAAAATGCAATAGGATGTAAATTTAATGGCAAGATCATGAAAAGAATCTAGATGTAAATTCGAAGCAAGAAAAAAAAAAAATCAGCAATTCTCATTTTAACCAGCAACGAGATGCCAACTTCCACCCTTCTCTCTCCGATATTCTTCATTCATCAGTTCTAAAAAGCACTCCTTGCATCTTGCCCTCACACTCTCCTCACATGTTAGTCATTTCCCTCCCTATATTCATTCACCCTAACCTGCTGCAGATCCTTACCTTCTCCATCCCTCTGCCTCACGAATCGGTGCAACCTGCTTCTCCCCTTCTTTAGAGCTCAACCCTTCCTACAACCCATCATAGGCTTTTTGTATAGTCCTTGCAACCTAACTCTTTGCCTTACCTACTTATTTGCCCCATCCGTTTGTATTCCAGGTCTCATCATCATTTCCTTTGTCAAGATAACACACCAATTACTTTCTTACCTGTCTCCCTAATCACATGTGCCATAGATGCCCAGTAATTTGAGAGTTCTTCAATAAAACCCACAGCCCGCCAAAGCTCTTCCCTGAAATTCATACAGCAGCCTCCCTACCTCAGCTTCCACGATTTGATTCTCTGCTCTACCTTTGATCTTTGCCTTTTTTTGTACAACCAGAGTCAATATACTACCATTCTATGCCGTCTAGTTACGTTCTCCCCTGATACCACCATGCACTGTCCAATATCTGTCCAATCTCTTTCAGATTATATGTTCTGCATAATATGATGTCCACCTGTGTGATTCCCCCTCTTCTTGAAATACGTACCCACCACAGGCATTTCCATCCTTTTCGCAAAATCTATCAGTATCTGTCCTTCCACATTCCTGTCCTTAACACCATACCAGACGATCACCTCTTCTCCTCCTCTGTTGTCTTATCCAGACCTCCTTCAACCCTGGGAATACGCTCTATCACTTCATCCAACTCACAACAGAAATTCTCCTTCTCTTCCAAGTCAAAACCAACCTGTGGAACATAAAAGCCCGACAACATTCATCATGACAGTTTCACTTTCTATTTTCATACTTATTACTCTGTCTGAAACTCTCTTCATCTCCAGCACACTTAATAATAATATTAATACATTTAATTTATAACGCACTTTACATTTGGATCAAATCTAGTGCACTTATCACATACTCCTTCAGGATCACCCCTTCTCCATTTCTCCTCCCTTGCAAACCATGATCATACCGTCTGTGCCCTCCTCCGATGCTTCTGGCCTTGCAGCCTTTCCACATGGTGTCTTGGAACTTCCTTCTCTCTATCATATCAGCTAGCTCTCTACTTTTAGCCGCTATGGTGCCATCATTTAAAGTCGCTACTCCCACCCCCACATTCCCGCCTTTCTGCAACTCTCACTGTCTCTCAATCTTCTTTTTTTTTTGGGACCAGTTTAGTGTTCAGCATATTGATTTGGCATAGGCTTGACATCAAAAGCCTTTTCTGACAAAACCCTATTTATCCCTGCTTGAGATTGGATAGAGACTCATTGGCTTGTGGCGCCTTTCTTGATGTTTCAACCGTCCAAAGAGTAGTACTAATAGTAGAAATAAAGCTGAAATATGTATTTTAATTCCATTGTACCCTTTATCATGACAATAATGGCTTTCTATTTTATTCAAACTGCCGGTGGACAAACGTGGTTTTTAAAACTACGGGTTAATCTAAGAGTAGGAGGGATTGGCAGAAGAGGAAGTAAACTACACAACTATAAAAATAAGTCAAACATTCCACCATTAAAACAAGATGGTTGATGAGGTGATCAGATTTTGGAGTTATCTAAAAGGACGTAACCATGCAGGAAACTTAAATGCTACCAGACCATGGTGATATTCATTGTGTCGTTTATTGATGGTTTCAAACAATTCTTTAAAATTGTCGATGTGTGCTTAAGCTTTTACCATTTTGTACTTCGTACCTCACTCAACATCTGTATCTTAAAGTGAATTTTAACCCGTGTTGTGCAGCACTTGTAAGCAATAAAGAACATGGCAATAACCAGTGGCTGTCAGGGCCAGCAAGACATTCTCTACTTTCCCAGACATTGTCAGAATTTCTTCTTAAATGATAAGTTAATAAACATTTAAATTGAGACTATATATATATTTGAATAGATTTTTTTCCCCATCCGTTTCTTGATTTCATTTCATTATCTCTCTGTGGCTGCTTTCAGTAAGCTCATAGAAGCCGTCTTTGTTTCCAATCAGATTTCTAAACTGCGGTGTGTAGGTGAAACATCTACTAGCAACTTTTACAGTGACAGCCTCTGGAGGTGAAAATAACCGGGATGATTCTGTTGATTGTAATCCAATAGGATTTGGAAGTCGTCATTTATGGTGTATTCTTTGACATGCCGGGGTATGCTAGCTAATCTTGGGCGTCTTCTTAAGGTAGGCTTGTACTGCATCAGTATTACATATGAGGAAGGCGCTTCATTCTAAATCTCTGCTCTTGCCGAGTCCTCATTTTCAACAAATTAAAACTTATTGGAGAAAAAGGACTGGTCAGACTGTCAGCAATGGCCCCCATGCCAGTGGAAAAGGAACTCATAACGACCGGATTAGTGGAATGTTTTTTAAAGAAAGAAAAGATGACATAATATCTTCAAGTGAAGAACAGCCTAGGTTAATCTTTTAAGTTTCTTAAATAGCTGTTGATTATTTTTTGCTTTTGATGGCTGCCGGTGTTGTGGTGTGAATGAGGTCCAGATTCAGTGGTCTTGCGGTGCCAGTATGCCTGATAGAATAGAATAGAAAAACTTTATTAATCCCCAGAAGGGGAAATTTAGTAGCTGCAGCAGCTTCAGCATAGAAATATTCTAAATAGAAAATACACATGTAAGTTAAGATACAATAAAGTGCATGAAAATATATAAAGAAAAAAAAGGGAAAGAGTCCGATCTCTAGTGGCATATATAATATAAATTAAAATAGTCTAGTTGGAGATGTGCAATAGTTTGATGCAGATGTGCAATAGTTCGGTGCAGATGTGCAGTTGTGCTATTAAAGGAACAAACATGGTGTGTAGTCAGTTGATAATTATCAGACACACACATGGTGTTGTATGGTGATGGCAAGTTTGAATTTTTGTTTGCTTGATGGTCCTATGATATGATGTTGAATCGTTTTTAAACCACTTTATTCCACTAGAAAAAATGTTACTGTCTCTTTGAATATGGCCTGGTTACGTAGTCCTACAGCAGCTTGTATCTGTAGTGTCACTGTGATGTCACTGCGCTAAAGACATTTTTGGTTGATTTTGAAATCGTACACTTCTGGTCCACAAGTCTAACATGCAATCAAAACCAAAACATCCAATTATACACAGACGCGTCGTCTACATGAGACAAATACCACACCTCAGGTGTAATCCTGCTTTACAGTTTTGCTTTAAGGAACTATGATCCTCATTCAAGCTGTCGTGTCGTTTCTATTAAATGTAGGACAAGTCCCTCTTCTGTTCTGCTGTTCTGTTACCGTTTATTGATAAATAGGGCTACTCTACTGTTGTGTTTCCATTAACGTGAGGTCGGCAGTAGTTTCACTCAGCTGTTGTGTGGTTCCGTTATCACATAAGAGGGTCTGAAGCTGGTTAGCTGTCGGTAAAGTGGGAGCAGTGAGAGAAGTGAAGGGACCAACCTGCTCTGTGTAGCCGAAGTTGAGGCTTGAAAACAGCGTCCAGTAATTGACGTTGTCGCTCGTTCTCCTCTTTAGAACGACAAAGTTCATCTTCGTACTCTGTTATGGTTCTTTCAAACAGACCAAATATCTCTTCAGCAGCCGCAGTTAGTCGCTGATTCACCAACGTTCTCAGCAACTGGCCTTTAGACATTTTCACACTATCACAATAACTTTCTCTCGGACGCAAACACTTTTAGCTCTCCGACTAGCTAGGATGCTAACTTAAGGCCCCACTGGTCTGCTTTCTGTTACCATGCTAAGTTAACCGCTTCGAAACGGGAAATTTGTTAAAGGCAAAGGGCTGAAAATTAAGGTGAGCAGCACAAAGTCAATCCAGTCAGGTTTATTCAGACCTTTAGGGACTCTTGTGGATCATTAATGTTGGTAAAGAAAACGGAGTTAACGCTCGAAGTAAAACAAGACAGACGCTACAATAAAGTCGTCACTTCCAGTGACCACTTCCTCTCGCCTTTCAAAACAAAACTTACAGTTTCTACGTTTGAGAAGTGATTACTGTACTGTATTTCTAATCCTTAGAGGTCGAAAGTAAGGGGATACTATTGCTTTCGTACTACATTTATTAAGAGTTTTCAGGTATTTATATTTTACTTGAATATTTTTTACTTTTACTGTTTGAATTGTATAGAAATAGCTGGAGGTTTCTCTCTACATTGTCAGATTGCCTCATTACTCTAGTTACTAGAGGGGTCGGCAACCCAAAATGTTGAAAGAGCCGTATTGGACCAAAAAAACAAAAAATAAATCTGTCTGGACCCGCAAAAAATTAAAAGCCTTATATAAGCCTTATAATGAAGGCAACACATGCTGTAAGTTTCTATATTAGCTATATTAGCCTACTATCAAAATGATAAGTAGGCTACAAATACATAATGAGCATTCATGATTAAACGTTTATTTTACCTGCAGCGCATCCTGGAGAGAATGACGCACCACGTGACTACTCTGCTGTACGATGGTGCTTTAAGTTTAACTTCCATTATAATATTAATGTATTATGTTTCGTTGCATTGATGAAATTATAGAAATACAATACAGAAATCAGATATTTGATGTCATTTTTATTTTAGGATTCGAAAAAACAACAACAAAATGTGCAACGTGCATAATAGGCCTCCTGTAATTTCAGACCTCCCCATGGAAATAAAATGCAGTCCTTTTCAATCCTCAATAATACAATACAATCCTCTTCTCTTTCCCCCCTTATCTGGGCAACAGACAGAGTGCAATAAAACAGCAGCCTTTTGAAAAGGTAAAGTATATAAAATTAAAATAATACAGTTTAAGTTCGATTTCTGTGCATTATCCTCTTCTCTTTAGTTTTCTGCAAATGTGCAAGGGTAAAATGCAGCAGCACCCTCTTCTCTTTTGACACGCACAATACAATGCAGCCATCCTCGGACCTGAGCAACAAAACACAATAATATCCT
>VRLP01004859.1:0-43502 GCA_009660295.1 Lophius piscatorius | reverse complement strand
TCTATCTATCTATCTATCTATCTATCTATCTATCTATCTATCTATCTATCTATCTATCTATCTATCTATCTATCTATTGCATAATCTTTGCTCCACTTTAAATTCATAATAATAACATGTCCTTCTTGCAGAGATGTGTTCAGACTACTTAAGACATTTAGTCCTGTGCTGCTTCACTTATTGATGGTGATCCGACCGATCTGTTGGGCCCCCAGAAAAAGCCCAGTCATAATGTGTAGCTGGCAACGAGTGTGGTAAAGCATTGAGATATTGGTTGAATTCCCAGAGTGTGGTGTGCATGTATGTGGAAATGGCCCGGGTGTATCTGCACAATCATGATGCAGAGACATAAGAGTTTTCATAAATTTGCAACCGTGCTGAAATTCTGCCATCGGTCTGACCATTTCCTGAGAGTGGACGGTGTGGGCCTGGAGTCAGGGAACTTTAATGAGCAAAACTTTTTACAGTGTCATTTGGGTTGAGTTTAAAAGCATAAAGCAGGATTGTCTTTGTTTTATGGTGTGTGGAGGCCTTGGCAGCTTGTGCACAGTGAGGTGGATAGTTTGTTATTTTTGATGAAGCAGGTTTGCCAGAGATGATAAAGGCATACAGAAACACTGATGCAGCATGGTCTCAGTCTCACGGGCACTGTGAGTGGACTGTTTGGCAATTATGAATTTTTTAGCCCCTCTCTCATTAATAATTCCAGCCTCCTCGCTCGCTTCAGGTTCAACTCAGTATTTGTACACTTGTTACACTCCTGCTATTCTAATTTTGGCAAGCAGGGCTAGCGAGGTCAATCTCTGGCCTAGGTGTAATATCTGTTCATCAGTCGGTGGACATCCACAACAACAGATGGGAGAAATGAAGGTCCAGGATGTGTGCATGGAGGTAGTGAGGTTGTAAATCTATTAGATTGAGATGGGGTTAGAAGTCAATGTAATGATACTGAAGTCAAGTGATCATCTTTCACATATCTCTGCTTTATCTGCATAATACCTTGCAAGAAATCCCAAGGAGAAGATGTAGGTATTGGCCAGCTATGTTGCTACATCATGGCATGCAGTGAGTGTTGCTGCAGATTGCAGCCCTATTGGGAAAGAATGACTACTGTATACACCCTTTAGTTTGGTTGACTGCATGTATAACATGATTCCTCTACAGCTATTGCATAAAATTACTCAGTAGAAGGAAAAATGAAAGTGGTCACATGATCTTGGCATTTTGCCATATGCTAATAGATGCCTCTTATGTCAAAGAACAATAAAAAACATCATATTTGACTTTTATTATTGATTATATTATAGATTATAATATTCAACAGCAGGTGCCGTATATTTACATATTTTGGTATGCACATGGTTTATCAAAAAAAAAAATCGGGTAGCTAGAGTTCAACATGTCAAAAGTAAAAGCACCCACCACATGTGTTAAACTGTAATTCTGATCTCCACTTACAACTGGGGACGGGTGGGTTATGTTTTTGGTTTTTTTTTCATCATTTTTTTCTCATTATTCATAGCAAAACAAAAAGGATGCCTCCATGGAAATTCCTTTTTGTGAAATAGTAAAATGCCCATTGTTGAACCAAATACACATCTCAATTACAGAGAATTCTAGCTCGAAAGTCTTTACCAGCAATGAATTGTTGCTTTATAAGCTAAATAATAAGCCATATCTTTGGAAATTAAATTCTTACGGCATCTCTGCTCCAACAGTCCCGTAACACTGTAATTTTACTGCAACCGAGTTTCTGGTTACAGAAAAGCAATTTTGCACTTCAAAATAAAGGTGCGTCTCTGCAGGGATCTCTTCTGTAATGCTGCCAGACGGCTAGAAAAACAATCTAAGCCTGTTAGTGGCAAAAATAAACACTACCGATAAACAAAACTTTGACAGTCAGAGTTTGAAGCTGCCAGTTCACTTGAACTACTGGACCAATTCTAAAAACTTAAGTGAGTATATATTTATGCCAAAATATGTATACGTAGGGCCCAGGTTAAAGATTACTAAAAATCCCCCTCAAAAATGCAAAAGCACATGCAGCTAGAGCTTAGGGTTCTGCTAATGTGAAATATCGTAATAAATGTGAACTCTGTGTCTGAGACTGAGTGATTAGAGCAAATTGAATTGAATGCAAGGACCCTTTTGTATTGTAAGACGTTCTTCTTTATACTTTAAATTAATCACATTTTTGGAGGGCTTTCCCATGGTCAAAAAGTCATGACACATGCAGACTTTTCAGTTCTGGTGAAAATTTTGAATTTATGGGTCTCTGTGGAAAATGTGACAAAGTGGCTGCACAGCTCCCCCAGAAAAATTTCAAAACAACCTCCCCATTGGACTTACTTTTACCTAGAAGTATGAAATTTGGTCCACATGCTAAACATATCAGGATCTACCAAAAAGTCTCTTAGACCTATGATGTAAACTTAACAGGAAGTTGTTTGTTGTTTCGAGATGTTGTATTTTAAAGATCTCCTAGAGTTTGGACCCGATCAATTTCAACTTTGGTGGCTGTCATCTACAGACCATAAGGATTAAAAGTTATCTAAATGCTGAGTTTTCATAAAGCAGTCTGGACAATAGAGGGCGCAGAATATTGATGTCCTGCCATAAAACGCGACATTCACATTACTTGGCTGAACATGGTCCGATCAAATTTTAACTTCACATGATGCATGAAAGTCCCGCCCCAAAGACGTCTGAATGAAAAAAGTCAACATTTTTCATAACGCCACTTAGTGCCAACAGGATATGTTTTCTTTTCTACTTTGATGCAATACTCTAAGCATTTAAATCCCACAGATGTCAAATTTGGTCAGAAAAGCCATAACAAGTTGGATTTACATTGTTGTGAAGGATACAAGTTTTTGAATAATGGTGTGGATGTGGCTGGGCAACGAATATTGATATTTCACCATAAAAAATGAGGTCATTATAACTCCACTGTACATCAATCAATCAATCAATCTTTATTTATATAGCGCCAATTCACAACAACAGTGGTCTCACGGGGCTTTCCAGAAACAGCAGGTCTAGACCAAACTCGGCTACTTGGTCCGATCTTCAGCAAAGCTCTTAAATCAGTGGAACTTGGGCACGGTCCAACGGGCGCCCGGGTGTGAGGGCCCGTTCACACTGCTTGCAGTTATAATTGGATTTGTAATTTGAATTATCTGCACAAGCAGCGGAGCTGCTACGTATTTATTTAGTTGCAAGCGTTGATTACCAAGCCTATGGGTTGATGATGTGTTGCAGCATGTTAAGGCAGAGGCTCAGAGCCTTTTCTGGCTAATGAAATCACGCAGGATGGTCATTATCGTTATCATGCATAATTGCCAACACTCCAATGTTTAGCAAATCTTCTGCAGGCAGGAAATGACTGCATAACAAATTCATATCACAGCAGGTAATGCATAAAAAGGAAGTGACAAAGGCGTGTGTGCAGAGGTGTCTGCTTTCTAGGAAGCTGTATACGGACAATGTGGCGAGATTAATGGGGTTTCTCTTCCTTGGCATTCTGTTGCATTGTGTTACAGCAGCAGCTCAGGGTACTAGTGTCATATGTTAGCATTATGGACTCAGGACCATCACAGAGTTATCAGCCACAGCGAGAGTGAGCGAACAACAGCAAGACGTATGATCCGTATTGGGGAGTATAGAAGTCTTACCAACAGATTGCATGAATCTGTTTTTGTTCTCCATGTAGGGAACAATACCCATGACTCACTGTAAATGTGCACAATATAGATGTTTGATACAAGTTTCTTTTTTAAGCTGCTCTATGCTATAATTCTAGGAGAGAAGTGCTTCCTACGGTTATGTTCAGTACATATAACCAAGCAGTAAAATGTGCAGAAGTAAGAGTTAAATAAATAACAGCAGTTGGTTGGAACTGAAAAGGTTTATTTTTCATTTCCAATTTCAAAACTCTAGTTGCCTTCGCATTCACATACCTTCTAGAATAAAAACAGCCGTTGATAAAAGGATATTATGATGCAAACTGGAACAAGCTTCAACTAAGTCATGCCAGTAAAAGATATCTTTTTAAAAGAAATCTGGACCAGTAAAGAAAGGGAGAAATTAAGTACCAATTAAGTGGTTTTCAGTCAAAGGAATGCGATAGATGTTTCTCCCTAGGCAAGTCAAGTTATTTAGTGCTCAAGATACATGGATAAATTTGAGGAAAGGAGTAATTACAACTAGCCAAAGAGATCAGAGGGCTAGCCACCGAAGAACTGAAGCAATTAAACTTGAGCTACCCATCGCATTTTTTTTGGTTAGGAGTAACCAAATGACAGAGAATGCGGCGGTGCACTGCGAGCACGCAACACTAGAGCGAACACAGGTAAACAACATAGAGGCCTCAAGAGGCATGAAAGACTTTTCAGCTAAAGTGCATCGAGAATTTCAATAGGAGCAAAAGGCAGAAGAACTAAAGAGAAAATTGATAGGCTCCGGCAGTGATAGGTTTTGCAAATCATAAACAGATTTCTCTTGATAAGATATATTATGTAAAAAATGTTTCATCTCAGTAATCAAGGATATGAGTATTTGGCACTGGTTGATGAGCTGGTAAATATTATAATCATGCAGGGCTTGATGCTGCCTCATTGGAAGAGTGTCAGTGCATTAAATAGCTCCGACTCTATCTGTGAGAGGAGAAAACCCGAGTCTCAGAAACCCAAGCATACTTCAAACACAAGTAAATGGATTAGAAACCTAATTTTCTACATTTGAAGGAGCATGGGACTTTATTTGCCTGGTGATAAAGTTGTGGCACGTCCAGTTTTACTTCAACCGCTAGAAAGAGGTTTAATCCAACCAAAAGGTCTGGCAGAAACAATCCTATACATCCTGTATAATCCTAAAATGAGGAAACCTTGAGTAGATGCACCAGCACTTCACTGATCATTGTCATGGTTTTGCATTTCTAGAGATAAAACTGTGTTCAGACTTACTAACCATTGCTTGGCTCTTTATGTTTTGAAGGCTTTTAGCCAACCGCATCTGAACCAGTGCTTGCAGCATTGCCGGTTGACCTCCGCTAAGTCTTTGATCTTGCCGCCACCTATGAGAGTTTGAGGAGATTTCTGATCACATATGCTTGTTTGTCATTTTTTCCCACAAGCTACATTTAAAATTTTTTCCCACAAGGTATATTTAAAAGTTGTTGAAAGATTTTGATGGAAGGCAGTGGCTGGAGGGTGGTGACACATTAGTAGCGCAATTGTCTCGCAGTACGAAGGTTCCACCTTGGCAGTTTGCATATTGTCCCTGTGTTTACGTGGGTTCTCTCGAGGAACTCCGATTTTCTCCCTCAGTCCGAAAACATGCAATATTAATGAATTGGTGACTCTAACTTGGATGTATGTGTGAATTTAAGTGCAAATGGTGGTTTGTCTCTGTGTGGTGACCCTGTGATGAACTGGCAGATTGTCTAGGATGTACCCCGCCTCTCGCTCAATGTAGGATAGGCTCCAGCCTCATGGGGACCCTGAACAGCATAAGAGGTTACGGAAAATGGATGGCCTTTCAAAAAAAGGCTTTTTTTAATCATTTTGATAGGTTGGCTAATCACATTAGAAATACTCAGACATGAACAACGTATGATGTGCATTCAGATCAAAAGGAGAGGGTATGATATCTGATGTTATGCATATTTAGACTCATTCAAATGGATTTATATTGATTTCATGCATCTACGAAAACTAAAACTAAGATGAAAAATAGATCAAGATCCATCGTTTTATAAAAATCATGTTTTGCTCATCACAAACTACTGATGATAATGACATAATTCCAAATGTTGTTACTAGTTTGGCAGGGTCAAAGAGTTAGGTGGTATTTTTGAATGTGTTATGAGTCAGGTCCTTGAGAAATGGGGGTAATCCCCCTCTGGTAAACTATTACAGGATTGTCTAGACATTTTGTACAGACTTTTTTCTGACTGCTCAGATGACATTGTTGTCGGTGGATGTATTTTCTTAGAGCCTAGTTGTGTGTCTCCTTCAATGAATGATGAAACAAGTGAGTACACGGAGTACTAGTGCTTAAAGACTGACCCTCCGCATGATGAGTGCCTCATGTAAAATGGAGCAATGGGATGTGACCAGAATGTACAATGGGAATTGGCTTGTTCCTGAGGGAAGCAGTCCTTTTTATAGACTAGCTATCAGATGGAGGGATAAGGATTTCTATAAAGATCTCAACGGATACCCCAACCCTAATTCTTTTAGGACACTGCACAGGATGTGGCTGGATTCTGAACTCTCAGCTGAACCCAATGGTGGGCAGGTGTCACAATCTAAACAGAACACATTCAGCCCGTCTACAGCAGCTAGAGCCTTGGCATATTCATTTGGGAAAAACATGTCACCTGCTGTAGAACATATGGCATTTAAACTGCAGAAGAGCCTCAAATTTTTATACCCATGAGATCTACTGCCTGGTACCAGCCCTTACCTTCTGTTGAAATGGATAGGAATATTATTGGTGGCATCTGTCGCCCTCAAGAAGCACATTTGTGCAGTCATCCTGTAACAGTGGCAGCATTACATTGTTGTTCCTGACACTGTGTGTCAGGGCCTTTATGTGGCTCTTTAAACAAAGTGATATGATGTCGTTGTGTAAACAAGAAAGAGCATCTAAGTGTATAATAGCAAACTTGCAGCGTTGCCTTAAACTGCAGCTTTTAGTCTTTTACTGTTTATCTGAAGGTGACATTGATTCAGATCATGCTATCAGTAGCTGCATTCAGTCATATTGATCAATAACTTCTGCCAGAACAGCATTTCCCATTGGCTCTCTTGAGAAAGCCAATTAAGAGGGCTGCATGCTCTCATAAAGAATTTGAAATGCACACAAACACTATCATCCCCACAGTCCCATTAAATAATGCATAAGAATAATATACTATTGTGCAGTGCTTCTTACGACAAGTCTCACTAGTCCTATAAGACTTTTCTTTGAACCCAGAGGCATGGGACAAAATGTAGTGCTTTTAAGCCTGTATTCATCATTTACTTGGGTATTAAGAAATGGACACATCCATCCCTGAATAGGCCAGTGTGATGAGACGTCATTCTGTCCTTACATTGATTGGTTTGCCAAAAAGTCCTGCAGTGGGTTGTTCATCAGACTGCCCCAGCCTTACTCAAGATGTGTGCTACCTATTAAGGGCTGGAGGACTGCAGAAGCATTAACTATCCTAGTGAAGCTAACGGTTAAAAGCCTCAACACTCACATTCCGTCTGGCTTTAATCGAGATTCATGCATAATCTAAAACCCCCAGTGCAAAGACAAAAAGTCTGAATTCTCTCATGTCATTGGCCATATTTTTTTGTATCTCCTCTCAAAGCCTACATTAAAAGATTATGCACATAAAAATACTCTATATTCTAATATATGTAACACAAACGATGTATATGTGAAGGTTAATTAGTAGAAGAGAAGTATTATCTATCTA
This sequence comes from Lophius piscatorius, assembly GCA_009660295.1. Taxonomy (NCBI): domain Eukaryota; kingdom Metazoa; phylum Chordata; class Actinopteri; order Lophiiformes; family Lophiidae; genus Lophius; species Lophius piscatorius. The sequence continues at coordinate 36,031 of VRLP01004859.1, read as the reverse complement.
CTCTTTGACATCCCTCAACATGTTCATATTTCATGAGAGCTTGTTGAATGTTGACTGATTCTCAAGCCTTCGCCATGATTTTCTTGATTTAGGAGCTCTTGATGAACAATCGTGCTAATATTAAACGCTCCTTTGATTAAACCCCCTCCCCCTCTCCCTTTGTCTGAGAGCAGAATTTCACTGGTGCCACTGCACCGATATCAGTCTAACCAGGCATGAACAAAACAAAAACCCATGGCTTATGGCCTCAAAGAGTCATGATCAGCAGAATATCCTCACAGCTGGCCCACAACCACAGAAAAATTATGTCATTTAATATTTACCAAATATGCACTCAAAATCAAACTGATTATTTTACAGTTTGGCCTCATTTTTAACACATAAAAAACAGCTCCAAATTGCTCAGCACATTCCCCTAAATACACTGTAAAAGATTAATTATTCACTGGTAACAAATAGTTCAATTAAGTATTACAAAGTCTAAAATCTAAGGTGAAAATACTTAATTTAATCGTGTCACCAGTGGAAGTCATTTTACCAGAATCACCAACAATTATCTTCTTAGAATGTGTAACAGTTGTGTTAAAACGCTCCAGGACTAAAAAAATGTCAGAATCATGCACTAATAGTTGAACGAATATGTATTTACTTTTCTATATTTTAGGTTCTTAGGGGATAAAACTGAAAAGAAAATGTGAAAGATTGAGGGATTGACACATTGTTAACCATATTTAATGATGAATAAAATATTCTTAGTTCATTTTGAGACAGTGACGGGACAAATGAAACCGTTGCGGGCCGCCACAGTATATCCATTTAGCGGGAAACAAGTCGCAAAATGAAAAAATGAGTTGCATTGGTGGACATTTTGGTCGCCATCCTGAGCCCTGCATAATTGTGTGCAGTAAATTAAACTTTGATTTTGTTTTTATTATGTTACTTTTTTTGTTGAAAGAACTAAATTGTTGCATCTTTAACAATTAAAACAAGGGAGTTTAATTCAATGAATGTAAAAGAGAAAGTTTCCGGGATTATATAATAGTGTTTATTAAAATCAACATAATTGTGTTCAGTAAATTAAACATAACTTAGTTAATTCAATTAATCTAATCATTTAATCTGATATTTCGGTGACATTTGCTTGAAAGCATTGCGGAATAATTACTTTTTGTGGGAGAGGTTGACATACCCGGGATGAATAAAAAATGTAAATAAGTAATGTGTTATTTCTTAGGTGTTTTATTTTCTTGTTAATTTACCGATCTCAAATGAAGGAAGATGATAAAAAAAGAGCTGATAACCTACTTAATGAAGGGTTTATACATTGTGGTCTACGTGTTCGGTGGTGGTTTTCTTGAGTAAGCAGTATAATTCATTGATCAGCATATCATCACACATACATGGGCAGGAAGACACTTAAGCTGGGTGGATTTCTTGCTGACACAGAGCCGGCTCAGAAAATCTTTGCCTTAGATCTAAATCTTTTGGATGTTTCTCACCTTGTTGCCCACTATTGTTTGACCATTAATTACAGGTGCTGCTGCTGAAGTACTGTGTGATAGAATTTATGTAATAGTACATTTTAGTGATATTTATAGGCTTGTTTTCTTTATGATTGATTTTTGCATTCCAAGAATGTGCATTTTTGTGTTCACATACTGATTTGTTGTAAATTAGGCTGTATAAATCCTGCAGAACATGACATGTTTCACGTGTTTAATGTCTCCGGAGGGGGATCCATTTTATGCATATAAGCATAATATAAGTTACATTGTATAATTATGGTGTCTTTTCATGGTGAGACAGCCGCAATGGATGTAAAAATCTCCATCTATTTAGCAAACTATGGCCTAATAACCACCACAACATGAGGCTATGTCTGAATTTTTCAAATTTGACACATGATTTGTATGCGCCCTAAATCTGTGCATGATAAATTTCCTCAGTTTCCTCGTTTTTATTTGTGAATTGAGGGGATTTTTCTGTCAGTTTGCACACAATTGAACTCATATGCTTTTCCATATAATTCTGAGCAAATTCACCTTTGAGGGAGGTTAAGGTCTATCTGTAGACACAGCAAAAATTCACTTTTTCCAATAGTAGCGGCATCTGTGTCGTTGGACACACAATTTCTGACGCCGTTATTCATTTATGTTTAGCTTGAATGGTGCACCTCGAGTTGGCTGTGCAATTTCTTTTGCACATTTCAACACGGGAGAATAGTGTGCATCAGCAGCACATACCAGAAAAGCTAAGTGAGGCTCAGTTTGTGTTGAAATGATTTCATACAATGCAATACATACATTACAAGGTATTTATCATATTCACACATAGAGGTGGGTGGGACTGGGATACTGTGATTTAGGTGGTAGAGCGGTCATCCCCTTATTGGAAGATTGGCGCATCAATTTCAGGACCCTGCAGTCAACATGGTGAAGAACGCCGGACCAAGGTCCAGATTTAATGTCATGAGCGGAAAATGTGTCAAAAAATGTAAGCTTACTGAAGTACCAATTATAAGATGTTCACTTCTAAGCCCCTAAAAAGCATGTGCAAAACTTTCTTGAATTCTATTTGTGGGGAACCTAGGGTAGACCCAACCTGTAAGCAAGCCTTTTCCAGACAAAGGGACAGAAAGACCAGACTAATCCCAAATGGTACCTTTGGTGGATGACAGAAATAAATAGAACTTCAGTAATGCTTTTGAGTTTTACCCAGTACAAAATTGGACTCTCAAAGCTTTTACTTTTCATATATGTAATAACAACTCCTCCAAATGTCTCCAACCTGGATCTTTTATGTCACTATCATCACCAGATAAGTTCTACAAATTAGCAGGGCCTGTTTGAGACAGCGATCAGATGAGCCGAGGAGAACCTTGGCAAAAAGAACATCTGTAAAACAAATGTTTCGTGGCATGTAATTGTGTTCGACATGACAGTGTGCTATGATTAAAATCCAAGCGTTGCACAATTTTCCAGACAGTGATCACTGACATTGAAGAAAAAATAACACTCTTTGACTTGAAGAGGATTTCTATCAAAATCGCTTTGAGAATCCTCCTGTCGTACAGTAGTACATTGAAAATATCCCTTAATCTTAATTTTAATCTCTACAGAGCAGAGCATTGTGTGATGGAGTTCAAGCTCATGCTGTGCAGCTCGTGGCAAATTGACAATACAGTATAAGGGTATAATTAACTATAAAGGTGCATTTTCTGTGCATTAGTTGGGCTGAAGTTTGTTGGAAAACCATCTAATAAAGGAAATAATGTGATCCAAAGTACTATTTAAGCATCTAATACGGAACAGTTCCTCTTCTGATCAGATGAGTGTAACTAAGAAATATTTGTTATGAATAGTAAGTCATGAGTTAAAAACAAATGTCAAGTCCATGGGTCCACCCACACATTCACAATTCCCTCTGGAAAAATTTAGTGGATAAAAAGGTACATCTATCCCTAAAGTGTCATCTGATATTTGGACATCATGGACTGGTGATACGGGTGTCTTAGAGTTTCCAGTTTTTTTTTCTAGTTTGTGTTCTGGTCGGACAATACAATAGCAAGATATTGAATCCAGCCACTGTCGACCATTTGGTTAGATCCTAGCCGACTGACCCGACAGTGAATACGCTTTTTACTTTGACAAAAATGGTAACTTCTTTCCAACTACTAACCAGTTACTAACAGTTTCCCCACATTATATTATATTGTAGTTTAATTTAGCTATACTCATCTGTTTGCAATATTTACATTCTCAACTTATCTCTAAAAAATATTTCTGCTGCAGAAACCGTTTATTAAGTAAGCAACTTTTTCCTCTCTTTTTAATTGATGTTTTTTGTTCTATTTTTGATGTAACGATTCTTCAAACATATATCTTTGTCTCTACATTGAAATTTGGGAATATAGATTTACTTTCTAGCTTCAGATATTATATTGTCTATAATTCACATTTTCACTGATATCTAAGTAGACAGGCTGAGGAAGTCTTCATTTTCCATCATTCAAAGCATCCCATAGCCATTTTTTTTTCACTTATTGGAATGGAATGAAAATGTTGATTTAATGAATTCACAACAAAGACAGTTAAAATATCCTGCTGTCAAAAGAGCAGGATAACTGTTGTGCAAGCTGTTAAATTGTATGTCTCTTCTTTCTTCTGTAGTCCGTTATTTTTTTCTACATGTTTCTTCCACCCTTTAACAGATAGATGGAATATTAATCTTAGCTGACGATTAGATTAATATTCCACCCTAAAGATAGAATGCTATATTGCACAAAGCAAATTATCTACCTATAGTGTCGTGCATTAATGGAAAAAATGTTCAATTGAGTTGAATCTTGTTAGTCCAGCATGTCGTTTAACTCCCTGTGGGCATTAATGGTCAAGTGAATTAATGTTTTAATTATGAAAACCAAGTGGTGGTCCAAGTCAGTCTAGATACATCTGTCTGCCAAATGCACTACATGCAAATGCTAATGAAATAGCTTCGATTAAATTAATGGAACATTTTCTCCACATTTACATGCACAAACTTTGGCCTTTGTAAATGTAATCATCCGCACAATAAACTTTGAAAAAAAAACCCTCCTCTGATTCTAGCATTACGTTTTGTTTTTTCTCAACCCAAAATTGTCCATTTTCTAAACTGGCATGTTCATTCTTATATAATACCCATCAGCCAAGAGATGAGTGACTCAGCATGCCATGGTCTTGACTAAATCTTTTGTGATGTGTGGAATCATCTGTGTGAGAGCCCACACCGAGGGCAGGTTTGTGATGTTGACTTACACGAGATATGAACTGGCAAAAACAAAAGCTACACCCTCTCAAACTCTGATCTCGGTGGAAAAATAGCAATGGCATAACAGTCTCAGCCCTCAGCAAACCTGTCTGTCAAGATGCACGGAGACATGCCAGCCAAGCTCATGTCAGAAAGCAGCGCCCGGAAGAATGTCAGATCTATCTCATATTAGCGGCGCTCAGATTTGAGACAATATAAAAAGCTTAATCGCTTCATACTAGTATCCTTTGTAGAAAACCGGCAAACAATCCAGACCGGTGATTGTCTCATTAAAGAGTGATTATTTCTCACCCGGGACGAGCTGCTTGAGTTTGGCCTTTTGAAGCTATCCCCGCTTACAGTAATTGATGATACACTTTGATGAGCTTCAGCAGCATCAGGTCTTTAGATCACTCAGAGGAACTACTTTTCTATCGGGAAGAGTGATAGATGACGACTGTATTTAGACGCTGTGATCTGGGTGTCTACTGACTAAAAGGGTTTAATTTATGGTGGCTGACATTAGTGATGGAGAACATTCATAAAGCATGCCAGCCTCTTCCTGGACATTCGGAGGGATGGATGGTTGAAGATCCCAGGCTCCCCCCCCCCGCAGTGCTTCGTGAATCATTTAAATTTTACTGAGTTACTCTAAGGGTATTAGTATTTAACCTCAGGATTAGCACACTGCTCAAATACATGTTCAACTTTGTCTTGTTCTGTGTGATTGCTGTCAGTTCCAAATGTTAAACCACCATTGTTTACGGTTACATTACTTAATACACAGAAAATCCTCCTGATGTAATATTTCCCATTGCCTCAAGGGCTGAAATGAATGAATATTTGTTTATTTATTTATCTGCCAATAATAGTTTCGACTATGTGATCCATTGCATTCAGTCCGCCTAAACCCAATCTCATTTGTAATTTTTTTCCGATGTCTTTAACTACATTCAGTTTACTTTGACGTAAGAAAAGAACAGAAAAAATAATAGTTTTAATTATCATTATTGAGAAACTACAGCAAGGAGGGGTTTGCCATATTTGCTTGAGAAATTCATGAAATGCACTTAATTATTGACACGTACATAGATATATACATAGATACATAATAAATAGTTCAAAATCATTCTGCTGAGAACGCAGAATAGGGAACATATTACTGTCAGTTTCTATAATTATTAATACTGATGACAAAAGGATTTTTGGATTCCGGATTTCCGATCCTGAGTTCAGAAGATTTGAATCTCATAAATAATAATTATTGACTCAGCTTGGCCTGTGTAACCCAAGATTTCTCGTATAAAGCATCCTTAAATCACATAAATACATGATCTAATTGGTAAAGTGTTACCTGCCAAGTGAGAGATAAAACTTAAAGCAATTGCCCTTTGCTCTTGTCTCTTTGTACTTTCTTTTTGCTGGATGATGGGTGCTGCTTTGTGGGTGCTTATCTCAGAGGGAGTAAAGCTCCGGTTCAGCATGAGAAAGAGATAATGTCTTAAGAATTGTCTCACTGGAAAAGAACTCTGCGTTAGCTCAGTAATAGCAGATGGATACCACTTTGATCCACTGTTGAGGAGGAAAAGTCGATTGAGTGACTGTGATAAGACTTTCAGCAGTTAAACGGCAGCATTGTATCTCAGCTTTACTGTAGTTGGACGACAGAGGTATTTTAAAAACACTATTATTCAAAAAGGGCTTTGAAATTGAATGAGAACACGTTTCCCCACTATCATCGCCACCATCATCGCAGTATGTCAAATATGTCATAATTGGACATATTATGTCATAATTATTCATTAATTATTCAAATTATATCAAATATGTCATAATTGAATACAAGCGCTTTAGTCTTAATCACATGAAATATGATCAAAAAGTCACCAGAGGGAAATGTGTTAAAGAATATACAACAAACAACCATGATATAAAAACCCCTTCCTTATACTATGTAGGTCCTTCTTTTCCCGCCATAACAGCTCAATGGTGCTCTCTGAATTCTGACACCTTTCTCTCAGGAACCACAAAAACTTTTTCAGCTCCTCAGTGGGATTACACAGCATAGGTTAGTCTTTGCTTCCCATGCTAATAATTGAGGGTTGGGCGCCCATGACCCTGTCGCTCGTTCACCAGTTGTACCTCAGTAGAGCATTTTGGCAGTTTCTAACCACAGTGGACCAGAAATTCCCAACAAGACGTATCAATTTTGACCGTACTCTTACCCAATTGTCTAGTCATCACAATTTTGCCCTTGTCAGTCACTCAGATCCTTACGCTGCACATTTCATTTTTCCTGCTTCCAGCACCTTAACTTCATCGACACATCAACAAAGTGTCAACTTGCGCTTTATATATTCCACCCACTGACTGGTGCTATTTTAACAAGATGATCAATGTTATTCTGAATTCACCTGTCAGTGGTCATAATTGCTGATTGTTTAGATTTACTTAACATGTTTTAAAAATCAAAGTCAACAATTACATTAATCTAGAGTCAAGTAAAGATGATTGTAGATAAAGTTTCCATATTCAAAGCCAAAATTGAACTTTGGGTACAGCGGGTGGAAAGATTTTTTAAATGCCTCAAACATTAGCTGGGATTTTAGGAGGGACTGACACTGGACTACTCTTATCCATTTGTGAATATACCTGACATATCATCCAAATTGTGACCGCGTGGTTCAACAGGCGACAGTGTCTGATCCCACACAAGAGCTACTGTAAAGTCTTGGTTCTGATAGAGAGATGTCATAAGACAGTGAATTGCAGAGCCATTTCAACATCAAAAAGGGGACCTTCACAATACAATATAGACAGGTAGTTATAATGTTATGGCTGATAACCCTCCCGCATTTACCAGTCTGCAAGAATACCATCAATATAAAGCTGCTCTATGGTGCAATAAAAGGTTTGGAACCCCTGCCCTAGACTATACAATGACTGGGGGATACAGTCACAGATATGTCCATCAATCTGTCAATAACCTTTATTTGTCCAGAGCATTTTCCTCAGACTATAACACATATATTTACCAGGATAAATGTTGTGTCTTTTGATATTTTGAATTGTCTACATTTTTTTTTTTTGTTTCCACGAAAACTGGATTTTTAAGATGAACCTTAATGGTGGTCATATTTTTCAGAGCATGTCTGCCAAATTGTATTCTTTACATTCACCATATTTAAACATGCCTCTACTATGTTTTAAAGTTGTGCTTTTTCACATCTTGAATTTTGCAGTTATTTTATTTCATATGGTTTCCATGGAGAAATGTTGTAAGGTTGGTTGGTCATGTTTGGGGAATGTTGGGGTTTGGGGCAATATGTTATAGATCCCCCTTGGGGAAATTCAGTTGTCCAGCAACTTCGCACATATACAGTCAATTATGCAAGAAATCGACGATTGAAATAACAAATAAATATGTAAATAATAGTGCAAGCTAGTATTTAGATGATTTCCATTTGAATGGCAATTATTCTGTTTATTGTGTTTACATACATGACAAAGAAAAGGATTCTCTGGATTGCTACGCATTTGGTTCCCTGTGCCCTTATCTTACGTTGCCACTACCTCTATCCCCAGTGAGAGCGTGTTTTAAAGGCCTGGGTACATTGACATTGACATTTTATTTCATACTTGAGAATGCATGAGATAGAAGTGGAGCATTTTCAATAGTCTTTTGTGTTTGTTTTTTTTAATTGACGATAGGCCCGACTTGTGCATTAGATCAACCGCTGTTCCCAAAATGATTCAGTTATGTCTTTCTTTCCATTTCTCTGCTGCACTGAAAATGTGCCAAACAGCGGCTCAGGCTCTGAGGTGCACACTGTGCAAATAATTTAGTGTTCTGTTACACCTCCAGTCTTCATGGGTATAAAAGTCTTTGAATTTTGACAAGTCTCTAATTTTTAGATCAGACAGCTGCAGAACCGAGACAATTGTCAGCTGCTTGTCACTCAAGGGGCTTGTGGGGAACGACTTCATCGTATTAAACAGTGAACTCCGTTGTGCATTTTACAGTCTTGAATGATGTCTCCAGTGATCGTTGAACACAAGAAATTCAATTTTAAACCATGCATTCAAAAACAAATCATTGGGATTTAAATACTAATAATATCCTGTGCCTGTTAAAGCTGTTTCATGCACAAAGAGCAAATTCTGGAAACATTAACAGAGAGGAAATTCAGTATGTTTCTCCCACTTTGCTGTTGCAGATGCTGTTTTACAGAAATACTTTGAAATTATAGACACTTTGAGTCCGTTGAGAAAGGTGTTAGTTGGTTTTCTTTCCTTTGTGGGCTTGTTAATAAAGACATATCAGAGTTATTTGGTGTGTTGCCATGGCAGCAAACATAATTCATTGCTTCGTGTTTTTGGTGTCCTGGTGGCTCAGCTGGATAAAGTGTTTGCTGTGTAATCTCCATATACTGTCTTTAAATCTAGCAAGTGAGCTTTGTAACACATCACTCTGTTTTCTTTCTCTCACCTTCCCCATCCTTCTCTGTATCCTTCATAAAAATAATGTTTCAATATGGTAGGAAGTGAAAGTGGTATCAGGAAAAATATGCAGGGGAAGAGATGTAGAGCAGGATGCTGTTATTCACTGTGCTTCCTCTTAACCTATGACAAGTCGTACATATTAATCAAGAAATATGTTGCTTGGAGTTACTGAAATGCCTTTCAAAGCAAGTTAGGTGTTGGCAAGCAGTGCCACTTAGAATCAGCTGTCCCTTTCAATTAGATGTGCAATGAAGAGACTTGAAGATGTAAAACAAGCCTTAACCAAAACAGAAGCACCTCCATGTTTGACTTGAAGGTTTGTGTTTTTGTCAGCATGGCTCTAGCCTAATCAGCAGCATAACATATGGCTGATGAGCCCACAGCCCTATCGTTCCCATTCCAAGCACACTTAAAAGACTAATGATTTGGCTGCAGGTGAGAGAGCTTTTGTGTGATAGAGAGGGGACTCTGACCACAGGGTTCAGTGGAAATAAATACTGCAGTGAAGTAGTGGTGTGGTCACCATGAGTTCAGTTTGTCCACAGTATATTTATTGCCTTGAATCCATTGGTTAGATAGTGCGTCCACATAATTATGTCTTTTTTCCATCAGTTTGGAAAACGACACCATATTCTTGTCTTGTTATTGTCACCTGTTCACTGCTGCTTGGAGCGTTTTATGCACGAGTCTTTGGTCTGTTGACTGCATTTTGACCGCATTTTGGATTCGCTTGCAGATGTTCCTGCCTTAATGTTGTCTTTGCACTAACATCTGGAAGCAACAAGTGAAATTGGCTGTGAAAGACTGTGACATTGAGATTTAAGTGCACAAAAAGAGGCATTTAAATCACCAATTTCTCCTAACCTTAGTCAGCAGTGATGGATCTGATTGTGTTTTGGCCTGACAGCTTATAAGTTTATTTTTAGTTTGTATTTTTCAATCATTTTTCACCTTGTATCAAGCAAGAAAATGTTTGATAAGTACACCACAGTGTCTGATTTTACAAATGACAATGCAACCTTTGTGGTGTGGGGATTACACATATATAACTAGGAAAACTTTAAACCTAAGTGAACCATTTGAAAGCGGTTAATCAGCTGCCATAGCTTGTTGCATCAGAGATCCACCAGCACACTTCACAGTGAGTATGGGTTGCTTTTATGATCTTGCTACGACACACCTATCTTTGATGTTAGTTTCCAAAAAGCTTTTGAGTGGTTTCCTCTGACCTATGACCTTGTTCAGATGGCCTCTTCAATTCACCAGCTGTAATCCTTGGAAAATCTTTAGTCAGTCAAACCATCAACCTCACAGTGTGTTGGGTCAGTTTGCAGACACATCCTCTTCCAGGCTGACTTTTTAAACTTCTTAATCATTGATCCACTGACAGATCTGTGCTGCTCTAGTACTTTTCTTTGCACATTTTTGCTGTGTTCTCTGGTTTTTCCATTGTGAAGAACGTGAAAGAGAGTTTGGTCTGTGTCAATCCATATTTATACCCCAGTAAAAGAGGAAAGAGGCATGATGGCGCAGTGGTTGGCGCTGCTGCCTCATAGCAAGAAGGTAACGGGTACAAATCAACCTCTGCCTGCCTTTCTGAATCAGAGTTTGTTTGTTTTTCCTGTGTCTGCGGCGGTTCTCTCTGGGAAATCCGGCCTCCACCAACAGTCCAAAAACAAGCAATATAGGTGAATTGGGGACACTAAATTGCCCGTCTGAGTGAGTGTGAGTGGTTTTATGTGTCGGCCCTGTGATGAACTGGCGACTCAACCTGGGTGTGGACGTGCCTCTCGCTCGATGTCCGCTGGGATAGTTTCCAGCCCTCGCGACCCTGAACAGGATAAGTGGTTCACTCTTTGTTCACCACATAAGTGTTCCTACTCAAACTGGTTCATCTCAAAATATTAAACAGGACTGGAAATATGGTTCATTTACTTTGTCATCACATGATTTCCTTGGGGGTGGCAATAATTGGGCCACACACGTTATACAGACAAATATAAAGATTTAAAAAAATTAAGAATTTAACGTTTTTTCTTCCTTCTATTTTGTAGGTTCAATGTAAGGTTCGATTTTTGTGAATAATTTGAATTCAGGATCATGGGTTTTGACAGTAAAGGCATTTTTTTGCAACAGATTTTTTTTTAAAGCAGCTAATAATCCCAGAGGGAACTTTATATGTTTTTCTAATCAGCTACCCTCTTTTATTATGAATAAAGTGCATTTTTGTCTACCATTTTTGAGGGTGATGTTTCCGATTGGCACAAAGCATAGTCCCAAACACAGGATAAATAATAAGTGATGCAAGTAATCTTGGAGGACACCGTATGATTCATTGAGAGTTGATGTTGTTTTTTTCCCATTAAGTACTTTGCTTACCATTTGAATCCAATTTATTTGATAGCATCATAATTTAACAGCGCCTTTTAATGCAAATTGACAAGACGTTACAACTTACTTTAGTCATTTTGGTAGAAAATGAGTGATTCAGTGTACATCCCATTATTATCCCATTCATTATGTTTCCTATTGAAAAGCCTAATTTAATATTATTCAAATAGTAACGGTATATGTGACTTGGAGTTTGTAACTCTCTGTTAATCATGTTGGATCAGATTACTGTAGGAATCTTACATTGATAACTGTTTATTTTGCGCAACAGTGATCCTCACAGGTGATATGATTGTCTCTCCTAAATTAGTTTTTATGTAATATACTGATGACTGGAATTAAGTTAGAAATTTTTTCTAACTTAGATTTGAGAATCCATGTTGATATAGCTTAAAAATAGGCAGAATTTACATATAATGAGGTTTGAACATTAAGGGTATGTAAATATAATATCTCCTCAGATGCAGCAGAAAATGAATTTCAGAAGATGCACATAAATGCATCTATTTATTGAACTGACTACCAAATAGGGCTGCAGTAATTGATTATTTTAGTAATTGAGTATTTTATCGTACACTGAATCTATTTATATAATTCTGGCGATTCGAATAACAAATATTTCGGGCTCTGCAATGTTTTTAATTAAATAACTTTTGCTTTGTTCAGGGCAATACAAATCTAAAAAACTGAAAATATTACAGGTCTATTGAATAAACAACTAATTGTTCCCATTTTTTTTTTAAACAACAGGTTTATTGGTTGAATTGCAATAATATTTGTCCCGGCAGTGTGCACTAAAATAGTGATAATCACAAATTAGATATGTTGTTTTGGGATTTATCCTTAGAATCTGCAATGTTGAAAGAATTTGAAGGCGCCCTCTCATTTGGAAAGGGGTGTTTATGTAGAGCATTTTTTTTTTCTAATTGGGTATTTCTTCTGATCTTATTCCTAACAAGGGGGCCATGTAAACCCACCTTATTTCTCAGTTTATGGCAGTGCAGAATCCAAGGAATCACAGTTGAAACACACATTCACCAACCCACAGAGTCACTATCACAGTCTGTCAGTCTTTGCCTGACTTTTTAACCTCCCCAAATATGAGCAACTGTTCGCAATCAAAGATAGGTTATCCCCCTCCTCTACCTCCTTTCAACGTTGAAAGGAGGTAGAGGAGGGGGATCAGCTCTGTTGGGTTACAAGTGAGAGGAGATGAAGTGACTTAATAATAATAGTAATCGAGTTACTAGAATTATTCAAGGACTCGTTTCAGCCCTACTACTAAAACAGAATGATTATATAGAAATATTAGGAGAAATGACCATGATGTCATGTTTTTTTTTTTTTATGAAATATGTTTATGAAAGAGAAATGGTCCGGTAATTATTTTTTAAATCTTTACATCTCTGGATTCCTCCCTTAGCCGGATTTTCAAAAATTCTAATTTCTTGTGACAAGGATTAGCCTTACAGAAATGCATGAAAAGTACTTTGGACTTTGAAGTAGCTTACATTAAAAGAACAAAGGCACCTGGGAAAAGCATATGAAGATGAATAACCATTAACAGAATGACTCGACTTTCTATTCCATCAGGACAAACACTTGCTTTGATTGGGAACTTGAGAGAATTTACCATCTCAGCTGAGTTTCAGTTTTAATTCAGGATATCAAGATGTCGTACCGAGCTGAGCCAAAAGCGAAGGGTTTTTGTAAGGGTTCTGTTAAGCTCTAAGTCTCAGTGTAACAAGCATAATTGAAAGTTATGTAAGTCTTCTAGTGTATAATTGAATTCAGAGTTACATCTCCCTGTTTGGATTCTGAAGTACATAATTATTCACTTTCCATATGTTGCAGGGCAAGATTCGTAACTTTAGGTACCCGTTTGTGTTGCCTGAGAAGAAGGCTGTTCATGAATAATTAGCTCTGTTTGAGCTTACTCGTTAAGAAGCTTAGAAGTGCAATGAGCTAAAGTATAAGCCGGCTTAGCAGGCTAAGTCTTGTACACCAGATATTGACCACATGTTCTTGTGCTGCACAGATATATTTCTTTCATATTTTAAAAGAGCCCCGTCACTTATCAGATTAAGATGTAGATGTAGATGCGGAAATATTAAAAAGGCGAGAGAGGCTGGACTGCTTCTACATAAAACTCAATTTTCCACATCCTGTAAATACTCGACGTGATTATGACAGGGGGCAATGGTTAAAAGCCGCATTGAATCTACCTGCCGCTTAGGTTGCACCTGCAACAATCACTAAATGAAGTCTTTATGATACCTGTCTTTTTGTTCAGCAGACCACTTATGAGAAAGTAATACGTTTGTGGCCATCTATGTCAACCTGTCTAGGCTGTGATGGGAATGTCAGCAGGATAACAAATATATAATGGCCTTGTTGTCCCCGTTGCCTTTTAAAGACATCCAGATTTTCCAAGCCATTACCTTTGAGAGATGAGCACCAGTAAAGAGCGAAATATCCTGTTTCAGCAGGATCTTCATGCCAGCATCGACTCACACAGAAGGGGACCTTGTTTTTGTCGGTACATCAACATGGCCTGTGAGTCTTGTAGCTGCACCAAGAGGGAAACATCGGCAGGTCTCATCCTTCAGGTTCGCCTTTGTCATATGCATAGTAGGCTGTTTCCAATAGTTACTAACGTAATGGGAAGCTGCTGCAGAAGAAGCGCACACTCTGTCTGTAATATCTGTAAAATTGAGTCAACTTTGGATTTCCTGACATCATGACACGAGTATTTCGACACAATTTTCCATTAAATAGGAAAAGAAAAGTAAACGTGTCGACTTCAGGATATAGAGAATTAAGATGTGGCCGCCATTAGGGCAAATGGTGCACATCACTACAGTGTACTGTATAAAGTAACAAGCTAAGTGCCGATAAATGTATCCTTCGGTAATTCGCCCAAGGAATTTCCTCATCCACCATTTCCCCTTGAGATCCTTTTTAGAATTACAATAAAGCTCCATCTGTGTGTCTAACTTAAAAACTAGTTCGCACAGCAAAAACACTCTGAAGTCTACTTTAAAGACCGGCCAGGATGAGAGATGAGTGAAATTAATAGAGGATCACATCAGTAGACAGTGTATCACAGAAAAGGACTTGTGCATCATTTCACAAAGACCGAACTGCATCCTCATCAGCTCCAAAACGTTGGAGAGGAAATACTCTAGCATCTTCTCAGGCCCAGGTTGAATATCATTTTTGATAGATATTAATGAAGTGTGTTTTGTTTAATTATGGCTGTTTATCTTCATTTCTTCCTGTGTTTTATTATATTTAGGCATGAAAAAATGGCCTCCGGCATTCGTCCACAGCTGGCCATGGCTAATTTATTTGTTTTAAAAGTGGCATAAAATATTTATATGTTTACTTTTGATCTCCTGCAGACTCTCTGATCGCATTCAGGCTAATATCCAAGCACACATTTTCAGTCTCAACCAAAAATGAAGATGCAAGAAGGAGTGACGCAGATGTTGCTGTCAGCAGACTCAACTCTGCATGTATCTGTATAATCTGGAGCAGAGCGATGTAATATCAATTTAGCAGATCTTAAAAGATTCACTGGCAAACAGTGTTTTGGACCTAATTCTGCCATCTTGGCTACTAACTTGACAGCTGTTCTGTAACATACATTTTGCTATAATAGGATGATAATAATGTGAGAAATCATTCGGGCAGAGTTGTTATGTTGCAAATTTGCCAATTTGTTTGGGTGTGTGTTGACTTTATTCCAGCTGAATCAATCTGGAAGATGCCATTTATACTTAGAGGATATCTTTAATCAGGTTTTTATAATTGTTTCATATGGACAGCTTTCATATTCCCAAAGTAGAAATCCATGTCTAGTAATGCTGCGGACATCTGTGCTCCAATAGGGCTCGCTCTGACCACATGATCAGATTTCACTGACTTCCTGTATCGTAATGCTGGAAAACCACAAAAGAGGATCATTCTAACATGGCAAAAAGTGACTCTTAATAGTCAAGGTTAATTTAAACATTGAGATGTGAAGATAGGCACTGGCAGACTCAGAGTTGCAGTTCACAGCTCTACAGGTTGCTCAGCTATTGGCATATAGACACATTGTATCTATTATTAATCAGGCTGCTCTCAAGGACGCCATCAGCGCAAATTAGTATGCAGAGTGAGCGAAGATCACTCACTAGCAGTGACTTGATAATAAAGTATTAAAAACAGGATTCTTTCCTTTTTTTCCTTCTGTACAAGGGTGATAAATGTGAACTGCGCATGGTGGACTTGTGGATTTAGCTGGATTATTACAGGCCTTACTGCGTTTGCAGTTACATTCTTATGCATGACCAATTAAGATACCGCTTACATGAATATTTTTCAGGGTTCATGTCCTTATCTCCGTCCTTTAGATAGGGCTCGGAAAAAAAAAGGGGAAGAGAGAGAGAAACTCTTTCTTTTTATGTTCACATTCAGATTACAAAAGAACAATTAATGAGAGCTGCAGTATATCAGACGTTCTAATTAGGGATTGGAAACGGCAGTAGACAAAACAATCTCGCCTCCAGATCCATTATTACCTGTTCTGTACCTCACAATCACATCAAATGATCTTCAGCAGCCTATGGGGTTTGCCTTGTTGTGGGAGAATTGCAAATTCTGCTTTTTATTATTGGTTTGAATTATTTTAACACTACATGATTGAGATATCCCTAAGGTTTTCAGAAAATAAATATTTATAAACTTTGAACATCACTATTGCACATGCAAATGAATTTCTGTGTAAGACCATATGTTGATGATAATAAAGGACCTGTTATTCCTAAATTCAAACTCACATCAGAGCACATTATTCCAAGAATAGGTTTTCGGTTTCACTAATATGGAACCCATACCCATTTTCCTCAAATTTAAATAATGTGAGTCATACCAGACCAAATTCTGCTCTTTATGTAACTTGGTCGTGTTTTTCCCTCATTTGAAAATAATAAGCTGGGCGGCTGCTCACCACTGGTAAGGTGTTTGACACAAAGAAAGTCGTTAGATCTCAGGAAAACCTTTGACACCCATCCCTTATGTAGGTCGGTAGGAGTCATTAGGGACAAAGTTGTCTTGATTATCTGCTGAGTCGTTAGATTAATGAGATTCAAGATGTGAATGATGGGGAAACTGTCTGGGGGGAGATTCTAACACGGCCTTGTACATGCGTGATAAAACAGACTAAAAACGCCACGTGGAACTTGCTTGACTTAATTAGGTTTTAGAACACCAAAATACGGCATTATCCTTAGAACTAATTTGCTTTATATGAATTTGTTAAACATACGGTATGTTATGTAATTCAGCAACAAAGTGTAAAAATGTATGTGACAATGCAGCTTCTTCTTCTTCTTCAGCTGTATAAAGAACTTTTCATATCGTTTTGAGGGTTTTTTGTACTCATGGTTTAAAACAGGCCTTCGGTTGAGTAAATGCAGATCAGCTCTCCCTAAACATTTACTTCCAGTACATCCAATAACGGTTGTTCTACTGTGTTGAACTGAATATTGGTCCTAAAACAGTTGTTTGTTTGCATCTGTAGATTTTGTTATGCTTTTAATTTGAAGGAGCTACAGGTTTCTTATGCAGCTATTAAAACGCTAATTTAATCAAACTCACTAAGACACTGATAAGTGTTATTGGTTCAACCTCAATCAGTAAATTAATCATTTTGAGTCGGGCTTAACATCTTAACTTAACTTAACTGAATTTTATTGTGATCATGATTTTTGCTCTAAATATAAAATGTACATGACTGAGTGATATTGACTTTTAAAATGCTTCGCTTGTAGAACCCTCCACTGTGAAGAAAAATCAACCCCGCCTTGCTTGTGCACGCATTTCCTGGTTGTCGTCCAAGCGAATATGTAACAATCTTATGGTTGAAATGAAAATGAAATGTTTTGAGGAACACGGGTCGAAGTACACAAGTCTGGGAGTATTTCCTATTTAAGGCGAGTGACATTAGCCAAATGCAGGGAGAAGAAAAACGCTGCCCGCGTGAATCATCATTTCAGACAAACATAACCACCATCCAGCTCATACAGACACGCTCACATCATCAATGACATCACATTCCATTTGGTCTAACATCTGTGTCCAATGAACACTGTGAGACATAAAGGTGTCAGAAAAAGCTAAACACGCAGGACTAAAGGGATGGGAATGCCACAGACAATTATTTTTCCACAGAGGCATTACTTGGTGGAGTAATAGAGCGGCGTCTCACAGGAGAGAGAAACAGAAGCAATTTCCACTGAAATTGGGTAAATCGGGAGTACTCATTTTATTTTTGATACAATGATTTGTACATTAATAGAAATGTCGCACAACATGGATGTGGAAGTATTGTTCTGTTAAAGCATGTGTGTGTTTGCAATGAAAATGTTTTTGGTGCTAAAATCAATGAAATTATCCTGATTACATCATTGAAGAAATTGATCAGGATTATCAATTTGGTCGTAATCAAAATGTAAAGTGGTCTGG
This sequence comes from Lophius piscatorius, assembly GCA_009660295.1. Classification (NCBI taxonomy): domain Eukaryota; kingdom Metazoa; phylum Chordata; class Actinopteri; order Lophiiformes; family Lophiidae; genus Lophius; species Lophius piscatorius. The sequence goes on along the minus strand of VRLP01004859.1, from coordinate 17,836 downwards.
ATTTATGATTACCGGGTGGTAATCCAACCTAACCCTAACCCTAACCCACCTGGATGTTGGCCTTGCAATGACAAGGCGGCTTGACCAGGGTGTACCCCAACTCTTCCAAAATGTCAGCTGGGATAGGCTCCAGCCACACTGTGACCCTGAGCAGGATCACAACAAGCAAATACTGTGAACTACATTTTTAACATTGTTATAACATGTTCCATTTTAAATCTTCTTCCTGGTGGAAGCAAATGAGTGTCATTTGCTGTGATTTTTTTTTAAGTATGTACGGATTCTTGGAGCTGCTAAACTGAGAGGGTGGGGCTGATATATGACCACATTCACCCGTAAAGAGAGCAGAAAATTAAAAGCTTGTGTTACTTAAAAAAGAAATCATTTTATAGAGGGCAAAGGCTCACAGATAAAAATCCTCTATTAAAAATACAGAAATATGTTACGGTAAGTTATTCAATTACCGTGGGGAAATCTCAATTCTGTACTAAAAGTCTTCTTTCATGTGGTGAACTAGTTGTAGGGTAAGGCCTTGTCAGTGAACGCTGATGAATTGCCACGCTGCAATACAGCAGATTCACCCCCCTGCTGCTTCTGAGAGCAGGTTGGATTTGGATACAAAGGGACCATTTTGCTTCCTTGCATACTCCCTCACAGAATCAGTGTGATAACAACACAAGTGAGTATAGGCAACGATTGTGCATCTGGGCCAAACTTCTCTAACTTGCAGCACTCTTCCATCAGCAGCAGACTGACATCGCCGCGATTCTAAGTGAAAGGGACTGGAGGTGATGTGAAGGTTTTACTCGGAGGTTCCCTTTAAAGACAAACTTCACCTTCCTCAAAAATATTCTGGCACTTAAAAGGCAGCAGTTGGTCCAGAGTGACTCGCACAAGGACAACAGCATCCTTTTCTCTACCTTGAATTTGTCTGTGAATCTTTTGTGGTAAGAAGGACGGGTCATTTTGGTCATGTGTGCAGGTCAGGAGGAGAATTCAGAAAAACATTAATACATCTAAAATCTGCATAGTGGCAAAAAAACTGCCATCTGATGTTTGTGTCTGAAAGTCTCATGAACAAGAATCATGAATACGAAGTGAAGAATTACCAGTCACTACCACTAACTGAGATTCGGAGCAAATTTTTCTCACCATCTCTTAAATGGGTTGCGGCTGCCAACATATTGCCATGGCGGTAAGTCCTCTATGACTTTCCTCGATGTTCTCTCATTAAATTTGAATAAGAGACTTGTGTTTCTCAGTCTACGAGTAAACATTACACTTTCCTTCGTTTACTATGTTTTGACACTTTTTCCCCCTCAACTTCCTTTTTCTGGTTACATTAGCTCAAATCCTTATTTTTTCTCACGTTCAGTCATGTGACCCCAAACACATGCCATTAAGCATGGACAACGTGCCGCACCATCGCTGACGTCCTGCTGCCGCATTGATCCCAGAGATCACACGATACACTGAATCACCATCTTTATCCATAGAAGCAGATAGTGTCGTTAGGCTCTAATGCATAGGCCACCTAACCGGGCCGGTTAATTAGCCATGCTAACGATGTTTGCTGGGAGTCTTTGCGTTTGTGTGTGCGTGTGTGTGTGTGTTAATCCGGGGCCAGCGATGACTTTACATCTAAGCCACAGATTTATTATCATATAATAACATTCTGTAAGGACAGGTATCTTAATCTTAGTTTAAGAGCTCCGTTTTTTCACTTTAAGCACCCGGGTGTAATACAATAAGAACAGTGACAAAAAGTGGACTTGGTTGGGAGATTATTTTGTCAAACACCATTCCTAAAATAAGAATGAACTTTTAAGCTTTGTTTTATCCTTTAATGCTGCAGGATAAGAGGGAGAAGAGGATTTGATGTAATATTTATTAAGACACCACACATAGTTCTGTTTGTACTTCCTTTCAGAGAGAGATAACTTAATAAATGGGTAAATGCAGAAATGTGATATTGCGCTTCGATAAAGCTAGTTGAACTTTTTTAAACCATAATTGTCACAATCAAAGGGACCACTTTTCTTTTTTTTGGCACAAAGGTACAACGAGTAATGCATTTCAAAAAGGGGTTTCTGTCAAAGAAATATAATGATGATAATAATAACAATAATAATAATGTCGTCACGATACCTTGTATCTCATCACATCAAAAATAAAGGCCATCATTTCAGTTCTTTTAACAAACTTCCAAACTGTACAAAACGCAGAAACAGGGAAAAGCTAAACTAAAGGACACCACATGGAAAATAAATAAATAATAATAATTATAAATTTTATAAATCGGTAAATAATTATGTATTAATAATAATATATAAAAATTAAGTAGTAGAGTAAAGTTACCACACAAGACTATCTTTATTAAGGACTTGTAAATAGCTAATTGATATGTAACAAAATAGCTTGTAAACACCTTATAAGTAATCAGTTAACATTTATAAACTATTTTGGAAATAGCTTATTTTATCAGTGTTGGTCACTATTTGGCTATATCAAAAAAGTAGTACAGATAACTGATAGATACCCTTTATATCGAATGAGTTATAGCAGCTTATTAATGTTTTGTTAGGTGTGTTCAACTTAATAAGTAAACCATGTAGAAGCCATTTATAAATCCTAAATAAGGGGAATCCTATAAGACTCCCCTTATAAGACTACATTTATTAAGGATTTATAAATGGTTAATAGTTAGGTTACAAATTAGGTTGTAAAGACTTTACCTTAAGTCATCACTTTATTCTGTATTTTCTTTCCATGGGCCTTTTACACCCCTATAATGCTTCCAGTTGCAACTTGTTGATAATTTGGTACAACTGTCATTTTAGACTCAAAGAACGAACTGTCACGTGACAAAATAAGTTCTCGCCCATTAAATCAAGATTTAATGCTCTAGTCAGGGAAGCATGTCACACAAATTATCAGAGTTATATTCAAAAGCAGGAACAAGAAGCAGACACCACAGGAGACTGTGCTCAGTGGAATGAACAAAAGGTGACTTTAATAAACTAACTCGAGGCAGTAAACCAAAGTCAGTGTGATGAATAACAAAAGGTCAGAAGCCCATAATGCAGACAGTCCAACAGAAGAATAATCGGCAAAATGCTCTACAGGGACAGACCAGGCTATAATACAAAAGAACAAAAAAAAGATCTCTAGTTAGACACAGGGAAAACCAATCCAAGGACGGACAGAACCACCCGACAACAGCATTTTTGCATTTTGCGACAGTTACTAAATAACAATCTTAACGGACACCTCGATAGGCGTAACAGTTCTTGACACAAAATGTCATACATTTTATCCAAAATATCAACTTCACTGTGACATCCTAATGTTTTGCTAAAGCCCAAAACTCATGAACAGCTTGTGAACGTATTTCACATTTTCTTACATATGAATTGATATTAACCGTTTTCAGCCACTCTGAAACTGTTGGTTGATGATGGATGTAACTCATAAATGTTTTTCAACTTTTATATGTGAAGCATTGATAGTCCACCACAAACTCATTGTTTTTACTGATGTTTAGCTTTTAATAGTTGTTACTATACCATTTGATAAAGTTTCGTCAGCTGTATTTCACCTTAGGAATAAATAAAGAGAGGATCTATTTTTAATAGAATTCTAAAAAATATATGGTGACCTTCTAGGGTCAAAAAGGTGTATTTGAGTTACCGCTCAAATGATGAGGCTCCTTTAGAGAGATGGGAGGTAAAATGATATAATTAAGCACTATAAAAAATAATGAAATGTGTATGAATGGCAAAAATAAAAACTTAGTCAACTTATCATAGAGATACCCGTAAAGGCTGCACACTTCAACTTTAATTGATCTCTGGTAAATTGACTTTGGACATTACCACATTTTAATAAAGTCTCCAAACATTCAGAAACTCGGTTGGGCCTGTTTTTGTTCTCTGTTAAATATATAGTATTAAATTCAAATTAAAATGCAAACACTCGCATACACACAACTGAACTTAACCTTTTTGCCTGAAAAAGAGATTTTGTCCCAGATTTTTATAGAGGCTATGAAGACTCACATAAACCTGAGGGATCCTTTATTTTTTATCGGGTATCTGCAAAGTAATTTAGAAGGGTTTCGTCAATGAATCTCTATTTGATTTTAATATCCAATCAACTCTTACAATTACCATTAATAATCTTTCACAGCCTGTCATTACAGTGGTTGTATCAGCCTTAATTTAATCTACTTGTCTGTTATTCTGTGACCAGCAGAGGATTCTGATGGAATCAAGAATATGGATGAGACAAGACACCAGACTGCCAGGTCATCAAGTCTTACTTTGATGTAATACAAATTATGTGCATTGACATATTTTAATATGCATTAGGGTCGTCTTCTCACTTGATGGTGTTTCCTCCTATGTCCTGCTCAACAGTCTGATTATTTCTCATTGAGAAATCTATGCCGCTTGACTGAACCTGTTTATAATATCACCCCGCAGTAACAGGTGTATGCTAAACAGTAAGGTACCATGGATACAGCCCTGGGGGAAAAACCACAAGTCAAATGGACCATGGTGGAGGAGGCCTTAACAATGGCTATTGAGAAAAAGTCCTATTTGATGAGAATAAATGGAGAATTTTTAATGAAAGTCTGATATTTTCTGTTTAAAAACATGCTTGACCAAACAATTTCTCATTTTCTGGTAATTTAAGAGTGTTTAAGATATTTAATCAGTAAATGAAATTAAGTATTTGGACAAATAATTTTTCCCTGAGGCCAATAAAGGGTTAAATAGAAAGTATTTAATACACGCAGATTACCCTCTACTCCACTCTGCTTGAAGTACAAACACATTTATAGTGGAGTCATGTTTTCATCCTCATAGTTGACATAAAGGTCTTGGGTTTGACTCAAGCTTTCTTAGGCACTTAGGAAGAAAGTGGTGAGGGTTTTTCTAAAGGCTTGTGACATTTAACTTATTATGTAAACACAACATATACTCTGTTTCTTTATGCCCCAGCCATGCCGTGGGAGACTTTCTACTCGCAACATCTCTATATGACTCATGTGCATCTCGTATAATAGAGCTCAGAAACATCACTTAGAAAGGCCATTGTTTCCAAACTGCTCACAGTTAATAGAATAGTTTTAAGTTTAATATAAATGCCAGGCTCTAGCTTTGGAGGGCCGGCCCAGCCCCATCCAGCAGCATAATCGTATATGAAAAAGCCATTCAAATTACCATTAAAGACACAAACAGGAGGTCCCACCTAATGTCAGCCAATCATTATGGAGCACTGCAGCTGAGTTAAAAAAAATAAAAACATTTGTCCAATTTGCAACTGCATTTGTTCAATCGTGAAACTGTTTCCCCTGCCTGTTAATGCCCTTTAATGCCTGATCGGCTGATACAATTGAGGAGTGGACCATTTGCAAGGGAAATAGACGAAAACCTATATGGGATTGCTGTTGTTCGTCGAAAAGAGTCATTAGGTTTTTCTCCCCTTCATTTGAAGAATAATGAAATGGGTGGAAGCTAAAGGTTAGATCACTAGAGGTTCAGATGCCCTCGCTTACTGCATAGATGAAATTGAATGAGGAAGCTCTCTGTCTCCTTCATCACCTATCGAAGGCGTTGTTGATCATGAATGTTGGCCAAGTGGCAGCGTAAAAACAGAGCTGAATATGTATGAACCACATGGGCATTTTTTTATAGCTGTTCCTTCGATCTGACCTTCCGGACGTGGGAAGCAAGAGAGAATACAATTTACATAAAGCTATGTGGATGTAAAAATATCATTTGAGTAATCAATTATTCAATCAATACAAAATGTATGCAAAGTATGCGCATATTTTAATATTAATCCTTTTTTTTTTTTTTTAAGAAGCAGACAGAACCTAGTTCTTACCTTTCAAGTCAAGTCAAAGTAATTCAATTTAGGACAGACAGAGAATGAATAAAAGATAATATGTGATAAAAAGTCCATTAGTCTTGTGATCAAAGGGTATCTGCCCTGAGCAGCAGCAAGGCAAATCTCCCCTTTGAAGTGTGGATACTGGTGGTGGTGGCTGATGACTCTGTTGAGTGAATGAGCGAAGAGGTTGGTGAATCAGCGAGGACTTAAATGATATGGGGGGTGGAGGGTAACAGCACACAGAGTTGACAAAAACTGCTTTACAGCTTATAACTAATAACCATTTGTTTTGAAAAGCATAACATCAGATAAGAAACATAAAAAACAACCGAGTCATAAAAACTGACTCAGGTAAAAAGGGGGCTGAGATATATGAAAAGTCTACATAGCTACTTCAGATAAGGAAATACAAAATTGAGTGATGACTGGAGAAGCTAGTGTGAAAGGACGATACGTGTTTTTAATAGATACTTGGTAGAGATGTTGATTTCCTGACACATAGAATAGAAGAGGGAGTAAATGCCAAAGTTTAGGGTCTGCCCGGTCTGGTCTAAGTACCAATCTGGATCAAGGTACAACTAGAAGCGTCCGGTCCAGTGACCTCAGCTGGAAATGTGGAAAACAGGGATGCTGTATACTATTTTATTCTACTTAGATGTTTTCCTCTCAGAGTGTGAGTGGGAATATTGTTGCTTAGCTTCATCTCAATTCTTCACCGAGCCTCTTTGGAGCGTCTTTTCTCTATTCGGGGATAAAGTCGAGCACTCCTTTTGTACCACAGACTCGGGTAGGACTTTAAGATGGTATCGCTGATTCCGTGGAACTTCAAATTACACAGTGGGTGTGCGGCTCGGCACACTAAGGTTCTGGTCTGTTAAAGGTTTGTGGGTGTAAAAGTACAAGTACAAACTTGATAGCAGCCACAATTAAATGTGAAAGCTGATCTACTTCTACGTCTGTATTTTGTACATTATAAGGGTAGGTGCTTATCAGCACAGCGTTACACACAGACAAAGTTTGGCATACTGAAAAGCCGGTTCTGCTGTCTTGATAGCACTGGAAGAGCATTAATGTACAGCCCAGAAATCAACGGCCCAAATTGTAGTAGTCTGCTGCATGTTTCCCAACATTACCTAACATCACGGGTTGGAGCAGGATGCCATGGACGTGGAGGAGTTAATGACCACTGGCAACATGTGTGGCTATACGCTCCTGTCCCTCTCATTCCCCGGCTGCTCCGTTTTGGGACCGCTTGGATAGAGCGAAAGAACCCACCATTGCCTGTAACCCATCTTCCAACCATCTTGCGAGGGCACTGATGGCCATCGTCAGACCAGATCATGTGCTGACCAGCTGCCTGGTGCTCCCGAGCGCCTGATCATGCGTATCAGAGAGGTGAATTTGTTAAATAAATAAAACATATCCAGGACAAAAATGTTTATATATAATATAAACATTATATAATTATAATGTGCGCGTCTGCTCATCGCAGACAGTTCTTCTTGATTTACCCGCAGCATTGACTTTCTCCCAGATGCTCTCCCATATCCCATTTCTTTTAGTAGCCTAATATCCGGATTTCTCTGCTGGGGCTCAATAATATGTTTATTTGTCTCTTTCACTAACACACCCAGTTTGATAGCATTAAATTTGATTTTGCGCTTGCGGTCACTCTGCTCTATGTCCAAACTCTCCATGGATCAAACCAGTAATACAAAGAAAAACTCTCATTGAAATAGGACCGCCTCCATCATGTTTGTTCCTGACGTCAGTCACGCAATTCTTCTTAGTAGATCACCCGCAAACCACATGTGCAATTCGTTAAACTGTACGTGCAATCTAGCACTTGCTATTTACAGTTATAGCAGCCTATTCTGATAACAACTAACAACTTGACGGCAACTGTCAACAACCAGAAAAAACAGCAAAATTTAAATGTATGCATTCAGATAAAATATGTAATGTTACCAATTAACTGAAATAATATAATATCCAGCACAATCATTCTAATGTAACTGAAACATAAGAAGGATTCAGGCATTTCAACATGAAACTAAGCCTATGATGCCGTCCCTGACAGCAAGGGCATATCCCTGAATAGTCCCCAAATCCCTATTATACACACAACCCACCAGCTTGAATTTCATAAATTTAATGTGAAGTTTTCTCTACAATATGTGTCATAAAAGACACCCACTAAAATATTGTCGTGAATATAAGACTGACCTTTCCCAAAATCCCTCCAGTTCTTCTTTGCACGAAGATCTCTGTGGGTATAAAATCTGAAAAGATCCATGAAGTAGCTTTTGAGTTATCGCACACGAAGAATCTGCGGTGGATGCGGCGCCAATGACGTTTCCATAATAGCCTGACTTTTTGGGCATACAATAAGGTCTACACGAGCTTTCAATATCTCAGGCGTTGGTTCCTTTCCCCTGCTGCAGGATAGTGGAAAGGAACTCATGCCTGAGTCTCATCCCATATTTTAGATAGTCTGGTTTAGCAAGGCTCTTCCTCCTTCTTGCTTCTCCTCAAGACCGGCACTTTTCAACAATATGTATAGATAGTTAGCATATTAAAAAGGGTTCTTACTGGTTTGCTGTAAAATGTAATCATTGCTCTTATAAATTACCAACATTTATCTCTCTCTAAGATTTATCAAAACTTGTTCAACTCCCCTGTTTGTTTTTCTCTGATTGCCTTATTGAGATGTATTCTGGTAGTTTTTTGTAATATCCGTTCCTTGCGAGCGTTCTGCCTTGTACAAGAGCCCTTACTGATATATTATTTTTCTGTTTACACAGAATAACGTTCGACTGCAAGCCAAAAAATTGGATTGCACCAGCAGTAATTCCTTTGAAGTGTGAGGACTTTTCAGATCAGTTGTGACTTGTAGGCTTGACAGATGTGCTGGGCTGTACGTGTTTAGGGCGCTCTGGGCCCAAATGTAGCTGCTGTTCAGCGTGTGATACGGCTGCATCATTTATTATTTCCACCAGGCACGAAAGCCTGAAGGGGATTGTGCGTTTGGTCGGTTGTGTATCTGTCCATACTTAAATTCAACAGGACCCACCAGTCTTGTCTACAAACATGTGCATGCATGTGGGTCTGTCAAAAAATGATTTAGGAAAAGCCTATTTTATTAACTTTTCTCCTGTGTAAGGCTTTGACTGCTGACTCTAGTTTCACTTTAGTTAAAATGAGAAAAGAAGATGTATTTGTTAACTATTTTTAAACATCCTTGATATGAAAACAGTGAATATTATTGAAACATTAGTGCATTTTTCCTTTAGTTAATAATATCATAAAACCTTAATGCAATTAGACAACAGTACATCTGTCTCTAAAGTTGGATAATGCAGTATTCTGGGGTTATGTTTGTTATCCTTTGCTATTATTCTACCAATAAATCCACTAACCCTACTTTTCACTTGTCCAAACCATCTCAATGTGGCCTCTCTTTCTTTGTCTCCAAGAGACTTACGTCTAACCTGGGCTGTCCCTCTGATGTTCTCGTTTTCGATCTTCCTCCTGCACCTTCTCCACCTCTTTTCCTTGCATCCCCACTGTTCCAACTGTCCCCCGTTCATTCACACACATGTATTCTGTATTCTTTCTTCTGCTGCAACTTACATTCACCCCTTATCTCTCCAGCGCATACCTCCACCTCTCCAGGCTTTCTTCCACCTGCTTCCTGCTCTCACTACAGGTCAAAAGGTCATCTGTAAACATAGTCCTTGGAGACTCCTGCCTGAGCTCATCTTTCAGACTGTCCCAACACCATACCAACCAAGAAGGGGCTCAGAGCCCACCCTTTGTGCAGGCCTACCTCCACCTTGAACCCATCCCTGACTAAAATATACATTACACTGCATTGGCATACTGAACCCAAAAATATACAAGGTTATTTAGGGGTAGAGTTAAGGATGTTTTGTTGACATTTTCATTTTGAAATTAATATGTGATATTATTGATATTTTGCAATTTTTCCTATCCAGATTTCCATGCATGGTGGATATTTGACCTGTCCTTAGTGTAATCCCTATGCAGGAGCTATTGTTAAACAAGCCAAGTATGATAAAACATTACTCATGCTGCATTTCCTGCCTTGACCATGTTCATTAATAATATTAATAATATTATTATAGTCAATAAAAACTCTTTCCAGGAACTTATCCAGGAAATGTGTTGGAAAGAGTGTTACTGATTGTTAGACAGAGTTTTAAATATGTGATCGCTTTATCATATTCAGTATGAAAAAGCCTGGCTGCAGCATAATATACTGACCTATATGGACACTATAATGATCTCCCAGTGGAGCTGAAAATACAGCATAAAATCACATAACATGGTGAAAGGCCTGGCCATTATAGGGCCTATGTATTATGGAAAATATAACAAAAGTTTAATGAAGTACTGATCATCCTCGTAATAGATTTTTTAAAATTAATGCAATTTCAGTCTGAATTTATAGAGGGAGATGAGCAGTGCTGTCATTAAAAGAATGCTTTTGGATGCATTCCAGCAGCCTGCATTATCTAACTTTAACCAAAACATTGCTACACTATTTTTAAGGAAAAATAAGTGTCCCATTGTCCTTTATGTGAAGATAGCCGTGAGTACCAATAACATTTCATATGTTTTAAATGCAATTATGTTCTATCCAGTTGGCTGTAAATATGGTCAGCCTTCCAGTGGTATTTGATTTTGTTCTGTCACTGTAAATTCACTCTGCCTTTAGTGCCTCTGGCATCATCACTCTGTGTCCCTGTTTCCACCTCTCTGTGTCTTTCACACTACTGCGTCTTCCATTTTTGCCTATTTCTCTCGGTCGTCTTTCACACAGCCTCTCTGTTCCTGTCACTTTAATTGCATATATTCCAAAAAAAGGTTTACATCGCAAGAAACTAAATATCAACCTTCCAATGTTTTTCTGGGTCAAGTGCAAAAGGAAATACAGTAAGACCAGACTGGGATGCACCAGCAGTGGTTTCTATGGTAACTGCAGGGCTGTATTTAGTGCACTTGTTTCACTGTGCCTGGCTCTCTGTTTTCAACCAGGAGAGAGGGAAAGAGTGAGGAACTCTCCCAAGAGGGCTAAGCAGAAAGTAGGGCAACATCTCGCATCGTCGTCAAACAAAATCTTTCATCTTCAGATGAGATCATGTCAAGGATTTCTTACCTTGTAGTCAAAATTTCTTGCTGACAGAATCAAATGTGTAAGAGTCAAAAACAGAATGAAAAACCCACATGTGACAGAAACCTCACATGTAAAGAGATGTAACAGACATTGCTCAACTTTTAAGTCAGCATTGTTTCGACCGGGCTCTGCTGGAAACAATTACTGGAAATGTTAATGCTCTGATAGTGAACTGTTGCTGCAGTTAGAATAGTACTGGTTGTTGTGCTGCTGTTTCAGAAGAATTATTAAGAAGATATTGAATAAGCCTCTGGGATGAGAGGTGAAATGTCTTCAGGCCAAAAAGAAGTCCAGTTGCTTTATATTCAACCCACATGAAATAAGAAGATAATTGTACATCCTGCAAAAAGGTCTGCTGCACTAACAGGTAAACATTTCTTAAAAAAACACTCATAAAATGACATAAAATAGGTAAAAGTGGTGAAAGATCTCTCTGACTCTGTCTCTTCTGACGTGCATTAGTGGTACTGGTGGTGGAGGGGGTAGAATTAGGGCCAAAAGTTCTATCTACAACCACAAAAAGCAAACAGGCAACCAAACTAATTGACGTGTTCAATCCATCATCTTCTTCATTCCATTTCAGAATCTAGACCACGGTGCATGACTCACTAAAATATTTGCTTTTCAACCATACGAACCCGGACTGGCCCACTAAGAGTGAACTTCATGCATTATGCTAGCGAAAATGTAAAGGCTACACAGAGACATGACAAAGGAAAGACTGAGCGCTGCATGGTTCTGATGCCGCTGCCGGAGGCAGTCGTGAGATTCTTTCTTTTTTTTTCGCCCTTGCCAACAATAGAGGGACGATCCAGCCTTAATAATCAGGCTAATTCTTGGGAATGGGGTCTTTAAACAAGTTTAAAGACATGAATTCTGTCTGTCTTTTTCAAAAAAACATTTTTTCTTTATTATTCAGGTGTACTAAATTTCTAATTTATGTGCAGATTATCTTAGTTAAGAGCGCAATAGATCATATAATCACTTGGAAAGAATCTGTTTTCCAGTCATTTGAGTCATTTTGCAGAACAGGGTAAAAAAAAAATAAAATCCCTTTTTATTTATTACTTATTAAACGCTCAAAGCAATGAAGTATTGCTCATGGATTTAAATGTAAAGAAAATCTAATATGTCCTATGATTTGGATGAAATATTTCTGTCCTAGTGAAGTGTGAAGCATGATGATACCTCAATCCTTTGAACAGTAGTGAGTTAAGAAATAACCTGTGATGCAGCATTTCTTAGTAGGTCACACAAGCAGCTGTTGTGCTTTTGTTGAAATCTTCCTGATCCTTGGAAGGAGGCGGTCCATCTGGGTCACCAACGCTCCCCTCTGGGATGCTAATTTGATCTTAAGTGCAATGCAGGATATATGTGGCCCCAGTCCAGCTTCTATCACTCTATTAACATGGTCTCTCGCCTGTGGTGCCTGGGATATTACCACTGGGCCTCTCCAGCTTCCACTCTGATACTGCTGCCATCACCTGCGCCACATTCGTGTCTATGTGGCTCTTATAGAGAGCTTGTGTCTTTTTGCATCGGACTTCACATCTAAGATGTAAGAACAGGTTCTCTTGAGAATGAGACCCTGGATCTCAATGAGATTACTTGAATGAATAAAGGTTAAATAAAAAATAAAAGAAGCTGTTGTTGTATATTTAGCCGTGTCTTTGGCCAGCAGATCATCCAGTCTTCTTCTTCTTGTGGTTGCAATGATGCGAGAGGCTGTTCTAGTTCCTCCGCTCCTTAATATTGTATAATTTTGTTATGAATCTGTGGTTCACCTGTAATAATAATAATAATAATAATAATAATACATTTAATTTATAATGCACTTTACATTTGGATCAAATCTCAAAGTTCTACAAAGTAAAAGCAGATAAAAGCATCAATAAAAAATAAAATAATAACTATATAAAAACCTGACCAAAAAGCAGCAATGTTAATTAAAGTTATAGGTTCTACTAAAAAGGAAAGTTTTAAGTCCTTTTTTAAATGTGTCAGTCGTCTGTGGATCCCTCAGATGGTCAGGAAGGGCATTCCACAGACGAGGGGCAGCAGAACAGAAGGCCCGATCACCCATGGTGCTGAGCTTAGTCCGGGGAAGGAGGAGGCGGTATGAGTGGGTAGAACGGAGGGATCGTGTTGAGATCAGTGGGGTGAGTAGTTCTTTTAGGTAGGGGGGTGCGTTACCATGGATGCACTGGTGAGTGAGGAGAGAGATCTTAAAATCAATCCTGGTGGAGATGGGAAGCCAATGAAGGGAATGAAGAACGGTGGTGATGTGTTCGTGTTTACGAACTCTCATCAGGATCCTGTCAGCACTGTTTTGAACATACTGAAGTCTTTAAAGACTTTTATCAGGGATCCCGATGAGAAGTGTGTTACAGTAATTCAGTCGGGAGGAGACGAACGCGTGAACCAGCTTTTCAGCATCACTTAAGGTGAGTGAAGAACGGAGTTTGGAAATTTTTCTGAGATGATGAAAGGAGATCTTGCAGATGTGTTTGATGTGGGATTCAAAAGTGAGTTGAGGGTTGAATCTTACGCCGAGGTTGGTGACTGATGAAGAGAGGGGAATGTCGTGACCAGAGAAGGTAATACTGGTTATGGAGGAAGACTGGGTCTGATGTGGGGTGCCAATTAAAATTGCTTCAGTTTTGGAGCTGTTCAACTGGAGAAAGTTCTTTTTCATCCACACCTTTATCTCCTCCAGACAAGCACAGAGAGTTGACAGGGGAGATGATGACGATGAGGATGGAGAGGCTGCGGAGGAACATGTGTCAGTTTTTATGTAGATTTGCGTGTCATCAGCGTAACAATGGAATGACAGTCCATATCGACTGATGACACGGCCAAGGGGGAGCATGTATAGTATGAAGAGAAAGGGGCCAAGGACTGATCCCTGGGACTGGGATCAGTCCCAGGGATCTGTTCTGCTGCCTGCTCCCTGGGGGACCCCACAGGTGACCCCACAGGTGACCCCACAGGTGACCCCACAGGTGACGGTGTATGTCCGGGAACATGAACTACCAAGGGAAACGTATTCTGTTCTGTCAGTGAAGTAGGATTGAAACCAATTTAGGGCGGTGGCAGAGAGTCCAGTGGTGTGATGTAGGCGGTGTAGGAGTTTTCCATGGTCAACTGTGTCGAAGGCTGCAGACAAATCAAGGAGAATCAGGAGGGAAGGTGAACCAGCAACTGCTGCCATCCGTAGGTCATTTGTGACTCTAAGCAGAGCTGTTTCTGTGCTGTGGGCGGAGCGGAAACCAGACTGAAAGGTTTCAAAGAGGTTGTTGTATTTGAGGTGGTCCTGGAGGTGGGCAGCAACTACTTTTTCCAGTACTTTGGAGAGGAATGGGAGTTTGGAAATGGGCCTGTAATTAGCAAAAACTTGTGGGTCGAGAGTAGGTTTTTTGAGGAGTGGTCTGATTATGGCGGCTTTTAGGGCAGATGGAACAAAGCCGGCCTGGAGGCGTTTTTTTTTATACTTGTGATCATGTATCAACTATTGTTCATTAAAACACCACTATTAATCCAATAAGTAATTCATATTTAAAGTCCAAGAGCCCTTAGACTTTAGATATGAATTACTAATTTAAACAGAATTCCCATTTGGCTGATTATTAGTCTGACCTATTTAAAATTGAAAACTTCTCAATAATGGTTTTGCATCACTATTTTTTACCCAAATTTACATAATATGCAGGAGACCATGGATCAGAAACTTGCCACAGTAATAAAACTCCACTCTGTCAATGCTCATTGACGCACATGTAACTGTTAAATAAAGAAGTAAAACTTGTAATGGAAATTTATCAAGAAAAGGGATTTTTTTGTGTTAAACTTATTTTCTTTTTTTGAAATCAGTTTGAAAGTTTCGTTACTTGATTTTAACCATACTTTTTAAAAAATCAATTAGATTTTAACATTACTTATTGAAATTAATCCAACAAATACTGTTAAACAGACATTTGATTTAAGCTAAAAATAGAAAAGACTTACAGGTCACAAACTAAGAGACAAGCCAACTATAATATAATAATATAATTATATAATTATATATTTCAAATCTAAAACTCCTCTATAAACTACATCATGCTAAGTTATCCTTATTTGTGGTAGGGCAGCACAATATTGGACCAAAGCGTCATTCCAAAGTTTTCTTTTTTTCAGTGGAAAAATGATACCAGATTCATACCTTGTGTTATTTACAGATAAACACTGAATAATGTATTTGATCATTTTAGGTAACTTATAAGTCTTTAATTTAGCAAAGTTGATCAGCCCTCCTCTACCCATCTACCTTCAGTTTGAGTATTTCTTTTTAAGTGGATTCTCTTAATAAGCTTTAAAAAATGGACTTTTCTGTTATGAACACATAGTCTACCGTTTCTAACAATGTTAACATTTATGTATAAACTACTGACATACCGGACTGAAAAGATCCACTGATAATAGAAACCTGTAGCATGACAGGACTTTTTGAATTGATTACCTTACTACACATCATATTTCCTGCATTATGAATTTTGCACATGGCCACATTGTGATGTTATTGCTCAAATTATATATCATGCAGCCAAGTCTGTGGAAGCATTTCGGAGATTGAGTCATTGCATCTGAAAAGTCTGAGCTGTGGTAGGAGGAAATGTGCACGTATGCAGAAGACACAGCGACTGACTTGGACTTCTGTTTCCCCCTGAGGTCATACATGCCATGAGGAAAGATTTAAAGAGTAAACTTCTTTAGAGTGATGCAGCTGTCTTGTGATACATCCTGAGCACTAACACGTCCGTTCAAAATGATTTATGAAGCGAGGAGTTCAATTCTGTTTCCTTTGGAAAATTTACTCTGCCCTCTCAAGTTTTTTTTTCTTTTCGCATAAATATTCCAACATGTTTTGCAATGAAATTGTGAAAAGAAATTGATTCAAAATTTCTAAGAGCAGATAATTCATTCATTCATTATCAACCACTTATCCTGTTCTGGGTTGCGGGGTGTTGGAGCCTATCCCAGCTGACATCGAGACAGAGGCGGGGTACACCGAGGACGAGTCGCCAGTTCATCACAGAGTCGACCAGAGAGACATAAAACCACTCACACTCACTCCTACGGGCAATTTTAGTGTCACCAATTCCCCTATATAACATGTTTTTGAACTGTGGGAAGAAGCCGGAGTTCCCGGAGAAAACCCAAGCAGACACAAGGAGAGCACGCAAACTCCTCACAGAAAAGCCGGCAGAGGTGGATTCGTACCGGGTACCATCCAGTCAATACAATACAAAGAAGAAAAAGAAGCGATTAAAATATCACCTGGAGTATAACAGTGTCTTTTCCAAGCATTAGTGGAGGGATCTGCGGGTGTAGATCTATGAAATCGGGGAAGATAATCCATTTGGGTGGGTTGTAGGCGAATGATTTATGGGTACATGCAAAACTAAAATTAAAACTCAGGGCTCGCCAGGACGAGCTATCATACATCTTGGAGTCATCATTCACATATATATCTTACCAGTCGGTTAATTGTGTTCATGATGCAGGAGGAAAGGAGGAAGACTCAAGCCTCTGCCCCCCACATCAGCTTCTGGCATGCTGGACTGCATTTGAGCCCCTGTAGAAAAAAAAACATTGTTATCTTAAATGGTTGAACAAGCAATTACACACTAACAGCTTACACGCTGTTGTTGTTTTTTTTTTTTTTTCCCATTTATCAATACTCACAAACCAGAATGTGTGTTTTCACAAACCAGAATAACTATAGTTTAGTGTATTTACCTTTTTGACATTCCTGGTTTTGCTAATGGGTTTAGTATTAAAAGTGTATCAATGAAAGCAAATCTATAGACATGTGTTTTTTTCATGACTCAGGCATACACAAGTAATAATAATAATAATAATACATTTAATTTATAATGCACTTTACATTTGGATTAAATCTCAAAGTGCTACAAAGTAAAAGCAGATAAAAGCATCAATAAAAAAATAAAAAAATAACTATATAAAAGCCTGACCAAAAAGCAGCAATGTTAATTAAAGTTATAGTTTCTGCTAAAAAGGAAAGTTTTAAGTCCTATTTTAAATGTGTCAGTCCTCTGTGGAGCCCTCAGATGGTCAGGGAGGGCATTCCACAGACAAGGAGCAGCAGAACAGAAGGCCCGATCACCCATGGTGCTGAGCTTAGTCCGGGGTAGGAGGAGGCGGTATGAGTGGCTAGAACGGAGGGATGGTGTTGAGGTCAGTGGGGTGAGTAGTTCTTTTAGGTAGGGGGGTGCGTTGCCATGGATGCACTGGTGAGTGAGGAGAGAGATCTTATTATCAATCCTGGTGGAGATGGGAAGCCAATGAAGGGAATGAAGAACGGGGGTGATGTGTTCGTGTTTACGAACTCTCATCAGGATCCTTGCAGCACTATTTTGAACATACTGTAGTCTTTGAAGACTTTTATCAGGGATCCCGATGAGAATTGCGTTACAGTAATCCAGTCTGGAGGAGACAAACACGTGAACCAGCTTTTCAGCATCACTCAAGTTGAGTGAAGAACGGAGTTTGGAAATATTTCTGAGATAATGAAAGGAGATCTTGCAGATGTGTTTGATGTGGGATTCAAAAGTGAGTTTAGTGTCAAATCTTACACCGAGGTTGGTGACTGATGAAGAGAGGGGAATGTCGTGACCAGAGAAGGTAATACTGGTTATGGAGGAAGACTGGGTCTGATGTGGGGTGCCAATTAAA
>VRLP01004858.1:0-43510 GCA_009660295.1 Lophius piscatorius | reverse complement strand
GCTCCCTTGTTTATTGTTTGCCTGCCTTTACTAGTAAAGACATTATTCACCAGACGTTGTATTAGTCGTGCTTGTGGATCCTAACTGTGGTGCCAGCCTGACAATCAGCTGTTATCGATAATCTTGCTGGGATTTTTTTTTCATTTCATTTTAATGGCATGTCTTTCCTTTCCCACAGCACTTTGCAGGGCTGACAGCTACAATTGGTTCAAAGTAATACCATTGAGAACAGAGAGCATCCTCCCCCCCCAACAAGGATGATAGTGACTGATGACTTTCTTTTTTAGTATTTCTTTTCATGATCTCGTGATTTTACAGTAATCGGTCATCACGTTATAACTCCTGACATGGGAAGAATAATACTGATAATATTGATTATGTCATAACAATGGACCCTGTCAGTGGGTTGGATTTATTACGCACTAAGTGAACATTTTTTCTTCACAGTTGATTTGTTGGAAGGAGGAAAAATGTGCAGGCCTGAAGATTTGGGTGACTTTGACAAGGGCTAAATTGCGATGGCTATACCACTGGATCAGAGCATCTTCTACGCTGTAGATTCTTTTAGGTGGTTCCGGTTGGTAGAGCCGTCTTCCATTTATCTGAAGGTCGGTGGTTCGATCCCCTGCCCCTTCAGTCCACATGAGCAAGTTTCTCCCAATGGCTTATCCATTGGTCTGTGAATGATGTCGTGAATGGTTACCACTTCTGATGAGCCCGTGGCACCTTCCATGCCTCTGTCATGTTGAAAGACATGAATATTTGAGTGGTCAAGCAGACTGGAAAACGCTGTGTAAGTCCATTTGGGTCATAGGTGGCCAAGTCTGATCCATGCACATAAGGAGTGTAGCACAAAGAAAATGTTAAGTCGGTTCTTGTGGAGAGGTGTCAAAGTACAGAATTTATAATAATATAATAATCCTTTCACCACTTTATCCTCACATTGCAACATCAAATGGCCAATGGTATAGGACCTGTTATGAATTGCTTGGTCTCCACCATATATTCCCCTTGCTGTGATGAGGCGAGACAGCCGAAATGTTAGCAGGAGTTGGAATAAAGAACTTATTGGTGAAACTGAGATAAATCTTCTTGCATGGCTAGTTTTTTGTGGATGCCACCATTTTCTTTTCTCTCTATTCACATTGCAAGTTTTGGTTGAGCACAAGAAACTAACACACAAGGGAAGACACGTCCCTTTCCACTATACTTCACCACAGAATTATTTGTGCAGAAAAATAAGAACCTAAACAATATTAAGGTTATAATGTTATGGCTGATTAGTACAAAACAAAAAAATAAATGGATAGAATGGTGTTTTCACCATACTATCGATTTATCATGCACATCACTGTGTCTCCCTAAAGGCCAATGAACATATATGGACTTATGCCCTCTTGATACAGCTAATTCCAGATAATTCTAGGTTACATGTTCATAGTTTTATACATCTTTCTACTTATCTTCTTATCGTGTATGACATAAATTCCGAAGAGACACCATCTGCATCAAGTGGAGGTAGCCTGAGTATGTAAATAATTGACCTAACACTGTTCATAGCTTTGCTGTGGTATCCACAGCAAAATTCATGCTTTTGCCTTCCTGAAAAATAAGTGGTTGTGAAATGACTTTTTTTTCACTCCAAATCTTTAGATGTGATAGTGAGGAGGGAAGAAGCAAAAAACAGGCCTATTATAGTGGATCAAAATATACTCTATTAACCGCATTAATCCTTTAAATATCCTGTTCAACAGTTTGCTTGAGCAAATTCTGAGTCACTTTTTCTTATTTAAGAGAAAGACTTCAATGAACCTGTGTATAATATGACCCAGTAGCAGAATGTATACACTGAAGAGTAAGGGTCAAGGATGGAGCCGTGGGTGACGCCAAAGGTCAAAGGTGCCCCCGAGGGAGGCATTAACCATGGCTATTCAATTAGTACAATTCTTTTTTTTTGCATATTAAAGCATGTGACAACTTACGAAACAGAATCAAGTGACGTGACGGACTGACATCCAGAAAAACTCAAATAAGGGTCAAATATTTATTTTTTTAAAAGATACATTACCAAAAATTTGAGCTTATCTTATTTAAACTGAATGCCATGAAATATAAAATTTCCTTATGAAATAATTTCCTACATCTGACTTTGTTTAAAAAAAATGCTTGACCAAATGATTTGTCATTTTTCAGTTATTTTAGAGTGCCTAAGATATTAAATTGATAGATACCCCCAAGAAATAAAGTCTGCAAATAATAATTCCATTGGTTTCCTTCATGCTGAGGACATGAAAGGGTTAAGACTGCTACAAAGCCACATAGTTTGCTTCAAAAGAACAATATGCACTTTCCAAAAGTAATTCTGTCGTCTCAAACAATTGCTCCATTTTTCTGCAGAAGTCCGGAAGGTTAAAAAATACAGTGACCGTCAAGCTGTTGTATTTGCCCCAACAGCCAATATGATAAAAAAAAAAGACGAATAAAGAAAAAAGAAGCAGGGAAGAGGAATGGAAGGACAGGAAGAAAACACATTCAATAGTCTAATAGTAATCTAATTTCCTTGCCACTCAGACTGATTGCAATCACCATGGGTCCTTCGCCTCTGTTTTGTGTCTGATAAATCTAAAGGAAGAGCTTTGTTTTGTGTCTTGAGGAGGGAATCCACTTTATTGTCTGACTGGGTATGTTTCATTTCTCCCTTTTCACCCCCGTTCTTTATTCAGTGATCACGTCTCGCCCTGCTGAGTCCCCGGTAGAAACGACACAAACCTCTTTCAGACCAAACAAACACAGTTGTTGCGCACAGAAACAAACAAAAAGAAAATAACTTATGTGTACCTCCCGTTCTGCTCAGTCTTAGACAGAACACCTAAAGTAAAGACACAAACTTTCGTAGAAGGAACAACTCCATGCTTAAAAAGTGGCCTGCTGTTCAGGACCACGTAATTGCGTTTACGCACTTTCTCTCAACAATTTCCTTGAAAGGTTTATTATGTCAAGAGTTTTTTGGATTGTATGATAAATGGCCTATGCTTATCTGCAGTGGCAAATAACTGTCACAATTACAACAAAGTCATTCAAGACACCCATCACGACTAAATGTCGTCGATATCCTGAGGGGTCTTTCCCTCTCTAGGGAAATTAAAACAGACGCCTATAAATCCAGACGTTGTAATTAGACAAAGATACTACTGACTGCCATAAATCCAGAGTTTATTTGTATATTTCCTGCCTGGAGAGGGGCACACTTCCTGTCACAGTGACAGGGGAGGTCAGAAGTCACAGCAGAAGGTCAGCAGTCTGTTTCGCATCAACACCTATGACGGTGGCTCACTCTGCCTTCACTCTCCAGGCTGTTTCTGCGGTTTTATTTCATCCTATTTTGTCTCCATTTCTCAAGTTGTCTGATGGGATTTTCAGCATTTTTGTCCCCTTCCTCTTCTCTCACTCTACCTCATTGAGTACTCATTTCTTGTTGATTCTCTCCCACTGATGTGTTCTACCTGAACCCCCCCAGGCTAACACACACCAGGAACGACTATAACATTCATGCAGCCTCCAAAATCAAATTACCATGGACAAAACAAAGTAATAAAAAGTAATGGGTTGCTATATAAGGTACACGCCCAAAAGTACTTCTTTCTTGATTTGATTAACTGACTTTACAGTTTGCTGCCACAACAGATATGTATGAAACATACATGAATCACAATTTTTGTTTTAATCATTTATTTTTTGTTACAGTAACTCGTGTTATAACTTTTATGTTATAAACCTCATTAATTAAAAAAATAAAACCTAGTATGAATTATTAACCTCGTTAACTAACTAACTAACTTACTAAGCCTACACTGTCGTCCCCGACAGCAATGATATATCCCCGAAAAGCCCCCAAATCCCCTGCATTGTACAATCAATTTCCCTGATTGAACTCCTCAAATTGATTGCGACTCATTAATAATGTCAGAGCGTCCATATTGACTCAAGATAACTATTGCTATGAAGTCAGCAATATTATCTCAGATAAGAACCTATAGTTACTCAATAATGATGATAAAAACAATTAACTATTTTTTCTGAATTCAGTAATAAAACAAGACAGATTTATTTCTGTCAATTCATATGACCTAAATTTAGACACAATTGCACTTATGGTTTGGAAGTAACAGTTGAGAAACCGTGTTTTCCATCAAAAGTTCACCCCAATGAGTAAAATAAAAAACCAATATGCTGAAATAATTTATATAAGTATATGCTGTGGATTCATACGAGCCAATTTGGACATAATCAGACAAATACTTGGGAGAAGGCCTAATGGTCAGTTTGTTGTTTTTTGTTTTTTTTTGCAAAAAAGCTCCCGTAGTGAGTGAACCATTAAAATATTACAAAGGCAAGTTAGATCTCCTCGAGGCGCGAGGTATTTTTCTTACAATAGGAACTGTTAGAGTAATTATGATATTTCCAAAATGTGTTGTACATCAATTCCCCTGATTAAACTTAAAAATCAAATTTAATGTTCTTTAGGTTAAAAAAAAAAGAAAACCCTCCCAGGTGTGAGTAAAAAAAAACTAGTCTCTTAGTTATGGGGTTAACACGAACAATCTGCAGCGGCAGACACAGCAGTGATGTATATGCCATAATATCCCCGACTTTTTTTGGGATATAAAAGGGTCTGTGATGGTTAACATGGATTTTGATCGAAGTGAGGGGAGACCCTTGGGCAGACCCAGGACCAACTAAAGGAACTTCAAATCTCATCTGGCCTGGGAACACCTCAGGGTCCCCTGAGATGAGCTGGAAACGTTGGTGGGGAGAAGAACGTTGGAAATACCCTTTTCATCCTGCTGGAACGGCGGGTTGTCACTGGATAAATGGCCACTTAGGAATTGAAATGGAATTGAAATATCAAAACTTTGGAAGCAAAAAGAAACGAAAAACATCGCAGCCCATGAGGAACAGCTAAAAGAAATGCTCAGCTTTGTCAATGTCGCATTGAAACCAGTGCTCTTCTGTATTCAAACGCATCAGTGGAACTACTAAATAAAGCAAAAAAATATGTTTTGCATGAAGCCTGCAAGAGAAGGAACCAGGTTTGTTCAACAATCCAAGAACAAATAATGAGCCATTGATGCCAGCTAACTTCATGTTTTTATTTTTTAAATCAATGTTTGACATTTCATTACATTCTGCAGATTTCAAATTAAAAAAAACTATTGCATATTTATGTGCTGGTGAGTATTAAGGACTGGGTCATTTGACTTTGTGTGCATTTGTATAATGTCGCATTGAGGATTTTTTTCTTTTAAATGAAGTATTCTCAGTTAACCTCTATCTATTGTGTTTAAGTGTTTTAGTAATCTTATCTGCAGGTGGTCGTTTAACCCCCTGACCTTTAAGCTGCAAGATTACAAGGTTGTCATTTGAACATTGTTGTCTTTGGATGTATGTTTGGGAGGGGGGCTATGAAACGATTTACACTCACACACACATGGGCACTCGCAGACACAGTCTGAGTCATTGGTTAGTTCCTGTGGACTGCTGATAACAACATTTGCTCTGGGGCCTCTTCAGCAGGGAGCATGTGTGTGTGTACGTGAGTCCGTTTGTGTATTTATTTGTTGTCCTTCATGTGTGCAAAAGCAGTAGAGATTGAAGAAACGATAAAGGGAGAGAGTCATAACAAATGACGAGAAAAAAATACCTGCTTTTAAGAGTTTGTCTTTGCCTGTGAATGAGAAGTTGCACACTTCCATTAGTCCCGCTTCTGTGCTAGAGAGAGAGAGAGAAAGAGAAATAGAGAGAGACAGAGAGAGAATGAGAGAGTAATAAGTAATACATGATGGAGACACATATACAACAGCAGACATTAAACCAGATCCTAAGTGGGTTTTCGGTCTGTCTGTGTAGATTCTCATTCATACAAGTCATGTGAATTGAATCCAGAGCAACTTGACTTCTGATTTGGCTTGAAGATGTTTCAACTCTCATCAAAGAAGCTTCTTCTGTTATAACTGGCTGATGGGGAGTCAGAGAATTTAGATCGTCAGTAGGTGTTGATCACAGGGAGTCAATGGCAGTTGGGACAGAGCTTTCTTGATCGTCTGCTCGGGCATCATGTCAGTCTTTAGCATAATCTGAATCCAGGTGTGGATGATGGCGCAAGCATCTGAGATGTTTGAACTGCATTGTATGCGGGTGATAGGTTGTGGCGTAGACCCCCATCCCCTGTTTACAGAGGGATGGGGGTCCCTCAGCAGTTAATTTCAAATCTCTCCGCTTTGAAATTAACTACTGAGTCTTGTCCTGATGAGCTGGTTCTTCTGTGCCGGGATATGCACCTGTGAAGTGATTGTTTGGTCTCACCAAGATAGAGATCTCTGACTCCTTGCTGCATTGAACTGCATAAACCACGTTGTTGCCTTGTCTTTGGGGTGAACCAGTTTTTGTCTGAGGGTGTTGCAGGGTTTGAAATGAACTAGGATGTTATGTAGGGACTTAGACCTACGTAGCTTTTCGGAAACTCCAGCCATATATGGCATGACAGTGCTTTGACGTCTATCCCTCTCTTCCTCCGTGGAGCTGTTCTTCTTTGGTTTCTTCACAGACTTAATGAAAGTCCAGTCGGGAAAGACCCAGGATTTCATTGCCTTCTTGATATGAGTATGTTCCCTTTCTTTTCCCTCTCCCTTCATGGTGATGTTATCAGCCCGTTGGTGTCAGGTTCTGATAACTCCCAGCTTGCATTTCAGTGGGAGTTTGGAGTGGAACATCACGTATTGGTCTGTGTGTGTTGGTTATGGTAAACTTATGGTGAGTCTACCATTCCCCTCAACACGTACATCAAAGTCCAAAAAGGTTAGCGAACGCTCGCTGATATCCTCCCTTTTGAACTTGATGTTGTAGTCCACAATGTTGATTGTTGAGTCTCCTATCTGTGTTGATTTGTGACTGCCTCGACCTCACAAGCTTTGATTTTCACCCCTCTGTCATCCAAATATCTGAACCAGTGGCTAGGTGTTGTCCTGTTGAAAGAGACTGGAGAGTCCAGGGAGGTACTGGAAAACCCATGGCACAGCATTACCGTGGGTTTTCAGTCATTATTTTAAACCATGTCTATGGATCCATAGTTATTTTTACTTCAGTCTTGAAACGGGGCTTAAGATTTTAATGAAGGGACATTCTGAATTTAAACTTTTGGACTTTGTTTGGGTGATCAAATAAATCACCGACATAGATATCTTGCTTGATGAAGCTGCGGTACATGGCAGCTTTGTCCCTGCATTCTCCTATCATGAGAGTGAACGCACAAAACATAATTTTCAACGGCTCATTGACATTTTAAAGAACGCTGACAAGTCGGTTTTCATGTCCAGTTAACCACAACCTCTGGGTTGAGGAGCGCAGCATTTTAGCAGACATCTCAGCCAACACACTTGGTTCCAGTCCACTTGGTTCCAGTCCATTTGGTTCCATTTTTGGAGACCATCACCCTCTTTTCAGCAGGGATGGGATTCATCCAAACAAAGGGGATAGAATTAAGGCTCTTAGAAGCAAACTCAATATAAAGAAGCGAAAACAACAGTGCTTCTTTGAAATTGTTAACCACGCTAGAGTTACTTGTGACCGGACATTGAAATCTAAATGTATATTTGGAGGACATTTGAATATTAGAAGCCTGCTTCCCAAACGTGAATAATGGTTTAACTCTAATATTGTAACAGAAAATGTAGAAATACCTGGAGGTGTGATAACGTATGTGAAGGATTCCTTCAAAAGCTCTTAGATGAAAAGTGAATCTCGACCAGAATTTTTTTTATAGTGATTTTGAAATACCGCTGAAGAAATTGGACCATGACAAAGAAATATATATCCTTGGCGATTTCAATATTAACTAGGTGGATAAAAAGAACAAGGGAAACCTAAAAAAGAAGACGTTCAACTTCAAACAAATGATCACTACCCCAAAAACAATTACTAGATATTTTCAGACTTCGATTGATTTGATTTTTTCGAACAATCCATGTCATGTAATTAAAACATACAATTTAATCAAAGGTTTATCTGACCACAACCTTACTCTATTTGCTTGCAGATTAACCAAAAAAGATTGTGAGTACATGCAAGTAATTCAGTGACGACAAAAGGCTTCCCAAAACGCAGCTTGCCACAATTTAAATCTGCGTTTCAACTTATTAATATGTACTTAAATATGACGATCTGAATGACTGCTGCAATAAATTTATGGGCCCAAATATTATGAAGAAGTACATTCAGATATGGAAAACAAACAAAGGAAAAAGGAACTACTCTGATTAACAGGTAGAAAGTTATTTCTACATCAAAATGCCTAATAAAGATACGGTACACAAAAACATTACCAATTTGTCAAAGCCACATGCTGAAGATGTTATTAAATATAGATACATACATTTATGAAGACACATTCATCTACTCTTGTAGAACCATTAACTAAACTCATAAATATGTCAGTAACTGCAAAAAGATTCCCTTATAATTGGAAAACAGCTCTCCATTTCCCAATTTCAATCAGGGAAGACTAGAGAATCAATGGTAAAGGGTGCTTATTTAACAATCCAAAATTGATGGATGGATAGTTAACTTAACAATTTGCAAAATGCTGAAAATAAAATCTTTGGCGCTCAGGCTCGGCGGGGTGTTCTGAACACGCTGAGCGATCTTTTCTGAGCGGCAGCAGAATATATAGACCCCCTTGGTGGTGAACTCCTCTGGGACTGGAGCCGGAAGGATGAGGAATCCGAGGAACTGCGTGATGCGGAGGAGGAGGATGTTCATACTGGCAGCAACAGAGCTGAGGAGGGAAGAGAGCCATATTTAAAACTGGTAGTAGCTCGGTGATTGGTTGACGTAAGGAGAGAGATGATAGACATAGAGCGCAAGTGAGCAGCTGATAGGGGAGTACACAGGCCCAATTGATAACGGCTGAGAAAGAATGGGAGCATGCGGCTGCATGACAGCTAAGAGAGAGGGGAGAGTTTGCTGAGGTGAGCTTTATAGTCTTCCTGACTGAACTTCTGCTAGATATCCACTTTTTATTCAGGTGCAACAAACCTCAACACAAATTACAGGCAAATTTCGATTCTCCCAATTTTTCGAAAGTCCTGGAGATGGTCATAGCACAGCAATTAATGACATATTTGGAGGTTTATAATGTCCTGCACCCAAATCATTTCGGTTTCAAACCCAAATATTCAACAGAATTGGTAAATTTCATCCTTTTTTTTTTTGTTGAAAAAATTAAAGGTCTTTTGGAGTCGGGGATTGTAGTTGGTTAATTAGTTTTTTGGAGCTAAAAAGGTCTTTGATACTTTCATAATCACATTCTGCTATTTAAATTAATTTCATTTTACTTTCTCGACTCAAGCAAAAACATGGTTCAATTCTTATTTGAGAAATAGGAATAAAGGAACAGGTTGCCATTGGACATGTTAAATCTGAGTGCTGTGAAAGTAAAATGGGCATACCACAGTGGCAGATGTACGCTGATGATGCCGTTATCTTCAAAGCAAAAACACCAACTATTACTGCCACGCAACTAACAGGCTGCTTAACCAAAATGGTATAGCGGCTTTACACCTCCTGCATAAGACTGAATGTTTAAAAAAAAACGTTGCTGTTGTGTTTCTAAATCAGAGAGCTACCAATTGCAGAAACGTCTAGAGTCAGGATAAAATATGCTGAACTAGACACCGTAAAGGAATTTAAGTACCTTGGACTTGTTTTGGACTGCCAGTTAAGGTTTGATCGACGCATAAAAAAGTTGGGTAGAACTTTAAGGTCCAATCTACAAGCCTTCAGACAAAACAGACATTACTTACCATTTAGTACAGCTTTAACTTTTACGCATGCAATGATTTTGTTTCATCCATCATACTGCATAGCCTCCTGCTCTCAGACATAAGCTTCCATCATTAAACCTCTAACATCCTTTTACAACCAAGTTATCCAAATTCTGGAGAGGAAACCACTGACGTTTCATCATCACAGTATTTTAAAGAAGTATGGACTATTTAGTTTTGACAACTTAATCAAGTTGTCAAAACTGCCAACCTAGTTCCGCCCATTTTAAATACATTCATAGATTAGAGTAAACTATAGTGCCACCAACACCTGAGGGACAGCAGAAGGAAACTATAACTTAATTTGCACGAACTGCATTCTCAATCAAAGGTACGACCCTCTGGAATTCTCTACCTGCCAGTTAAAACAGATTCAGGATTTTAAATCTTTCTCTACAACAGTCAAAACCTGGTTATGACTTGGTCAGAACTGGAATCATGACCCCAACTAGATAGTCTCCTATCTTTATATTTTGAAATGTTTTGTTTTTTATCACGTTTTATCTATTTGTATTTCTTGTCTATTTGGATGGACTATCAACGCCCATCAGGGGACTGGATTTGGAAATTAGCCCTGGCTATAAACATGTGTACATTATATCGGACACAGCTTATGCAACTGTCGATGTTTTTTTGTCTTTGTCCCTTGATAACTAAATAAATAAACAGAAATTGAGAAAAGGGTGTTTTGAGTGTATTGTTACTTATCTCTCAATATCCATTGCCCAGAAGTCCCTTTAGTCGAAGACTGACAGTTGATCTTAGTTAATCCTTCTCATTAAACCTTTAAAGTCTGAGTCTGGGCTGCACTGATCACCATCACATCAAGATTTTATGATTGTGAAACAATCTGAAAAATAGCATTGAACACTGCAGAAAAAAAGCCCTTTACTGCAGAAAAACCTCTATGAATGTGCAACATATGTTCAAACACTGATGGATAGAACAGAAAAGGGGTTTTGAACTGGCTGGATTAAAACACACAAAAATAAAATAAATATCAAGGTATAGAGTGGACAGTAAAAAGACATTAATCAATCAATCAATCAATCAATCTTTATTTTTATAGCGCCAATTCACAACAACGGTTTTTTTAAGGTGCTTTCCAGAAAGAGCAGGTCTAGACCAGACTCTTTATATAATTATCTACAGGACCCAACAAATTCCTCCTTGAGCAAGCACTTGGCGACAATGGTGGAGAAAAAGTTGCCCTTTAACTGGCAGAAACCTCGAGCAGATCCAAGACTCAGGGTGGACGGCCTACTGCCATGACCAGTCGGGTTTGGAAAAAAAAGAGACAGAGAGAGAGTGAGAGAGAGAAAGAAAGAGACACTGGTGAGGAGAGATACAGACGGGGATGAAGCAGCAAAGATATCAGCTATAATCCACTTTCTCCAACCGCTCCATGGTCGGGCCGCGGCAGCAGCAGGGATCACAGGTTGATAATAACATTAATATTAATGTAACATATAGTGATAGCTTATGGGGAAATACTATACAATAATAATAATAATGATAACAACAATAATCATCATCATGAGCATCTTCTGATCAGTGGACATCGAGCAGGTCCACAGCAGCAGATGCAATCACCAACCATGTGACCTTACAGGTCGAGAAAACACAAAGACTCCAGGGAAGAAGTCAAGTTAGTAACATGCATTTAATCCATTTAACATGCATTAAACCATTTAAAATGTATTAATCCAGTAACATGCATTAATCCAGTAACATGCATTAAAGTGGGAGGGGTGTATAAAGAGGGCAGGTGAGAGAGGAAGAGAGAAAAGCTCAGTGCATCATGGGAGATCCCCTAGCAGTCTAAACCTATAGCAGAACGTTTTAAGCCTATTTTAAGTGTAGAGAGGGTCTCTGCCCCCCGAACAAAGATTGGGAGATGGTTCCACAGGAGAGGAGCCTGATAGCTGAAAGCTCTGGCTCCCATTCTTCTTTTGGAGACTCCAGGGATACCAGTAACCCTGCATGCTGGGAGCATATAGTTCTGGTTGGACAATATGGAACTATGAGCTTCTTCAGATCCGTTGGTGCCTGACTGTTAAGGGCTTTGTAAGTGAGCAGAAGGCTTTTGAATTCGATTCTAGATATTTCCGGGAGCAAATGAAGGGAATGTAATACAGGAGAGATATGTTCTCTTAACCTGGTTCTGGTCAGTACACGAGCAGCAGAGTTTTGGATCAGCTGGAAGGGCTTCAGAGACTTATTGAGACTACCTGCTGGTAGGGTATTACAGTAATCCAACCTGGAAGTAACAAATGCATGAACTAACTTTTCTGCATCTTTTTGAGACAGACTATGCATTATTTTAAAAATATTACACAGATGAATAAAGGCAGTCCTAGAAATCTGTTTTATGTGGGAGTCAAACGACATATCCTGATCAAAGATAACTCCCAGGTTCCTCACATTGGTGCTGGAGGCCAAGGTCATACCATCCAGAGTAGATATATCATCAGATAAATTATTTTAAGGTGCTTGGGTCCCAACACAATAACTTCAGTTTTATCTGAATTTAATAATAAAAAGGTCATCCAGGTCTTAATGTCTTTGAGACACGCCTCTAAATTGGATAAGTGATTAGATTCACATGATTACATTGATAAGTACAATTGCGTGTCATCTGCGTAACAGTGAAACTTTATGTAGTGTTTCCTGATAATGTTGCCTAAAGGGAGCAAATATAACGTAACTTTACTATGCACGGAGGATTCATTGTTAACAAATACAAAACTGAGATCTTCCACATAAGTATGACTTAACCAATGTAATGCAGTGTCTTTGATGCCAATTAGGTTTTCAAGTCTTTGTATTAGAATTTGGTGGTCAATAGTATCAAATGCAGCAATAAGGTCCAACAAGACCAGAACAGAGGCCAGTCCCTCATCAGATGCCATTAAAAGGTCATTCGTAACTTTGACCAGTGCTGTTTCTGTACTATCGTGAACTCTAAAACCTGATTGGAAATCCTCAAATAAACTATTCTTACGCAGAAAATCACACAATTGTTCCGCTACCACTTTCTCTAAGATTTTCAAGAGGAAGGGAAGGTTAGATATCGGCCTGTAATTTGCTAAAGCCTCAGGATCAAATGTCGGCTTTTTAAGCAGTGATTTGATTATGGCTATTTTAAAGGACTTTGGTACGTAGCCTGAATTTAAAGACAGATTGTTGATTTCTAGTAGAGAGTTGTTAGAGAGATGTCATTAAGAACTTCCGTTTTAACTTTGACACACTCAGGGCATTAGCCGAGACAATTGTTTAATGTTTTTTGAAAATACACTGCTTGAAACAATTAGAGGAACAGTTCAATCACAGATCGGATCTTGATCAACGAAATATTCATGTCAAAAATCTTTATTGATATACATTATGCAATTCATTGAGAACAAATGACTGAAGAATGTCGTATGGAATCTAAAATCTATAAACCCACTGAGGACCGAATTCTAAATCACTCGCAATCAAAGGGAAAATTTGAAATCACAAGCTGATCCAGCGGGCATGAATTTTTTATCAAAACTCAGCATGCGTCTCTGTAGTGTGTTTTGCCCCAAAGTGCTTTTCTGTACTGCTGACAATGACTGGACCTGCTCCTAATGAGACGGAGCACCAGTCAACAGCATTAAGATCGTCATCATCCAGGAACGGCTTACAGACTCTGTTAACATGAGGTCTGGCTCACATGAGGTGGAAGGTCGGTGAGACCCTCCAAGGATATGCCTCCACAGACCATCGCTGATCCACCACCACACCGGTCCTGATGATGATTTAACAGGCAGCATAATGGTCACCGCTGCATCTCCAGACTCTTTCATGTCTGTCAAGTGACCTCAGTGTGAACCTTCTTTCATCTGTGTGGTGACAACAGGGCACCAAAGGTGAACCTGCCCATCATGTCATACTCAGGTGAATGCCAAACGAGCTGCACAGGTCCCACTAGAAGACATCATGCCCTCATGCCACCCTCATGGAGTCTATTTCTGAGGGTCTGGCCAGGAACATCTCACAAGTGGAGGTCATTTTGTAAGACTCTGGCAGTGCTCTTCCTGGGTTGTGCCCCTCTACGGACCTGTCCAGCTCTAATGGCCCATTTACTGATATCTCCTTCACACTCTCGGGACTGTTCTTTGATAGATAGCTAACCTTGCGGCATGTATGGATGTTACATCCTGGAGGAGCTGAACTACCTGTGTAACCCTTATGGGCTACAGGTTCCACATCCTGCTACCAGTAAATGGTAAATGAGCTGCACTTATATAGCCCTTTTCTAAACTGCTCAACCACTCAAAGCGCTTCACATTGTGAGCCATCATTCATACATTCACACCAACATTCATAAAGTTATGATAGAGGCTGCCATGCAAGGCACCCCACTCTCATCAGTAGCAATAACCATTCACGACATTCAAGGACACTTCGACATGTGGATTGCAGTGTTCAGGGATTGAACCATCAACCTTCAGATAAGTTGAGAAGCGCTCTACAAACTGAGGCACCTTAGAGACAAAGACAATACCAAAATGCAAAAAAATCAGTCAGGACTCATGAGGGAAGATAAAGGTTCTTTGGTTATCACCTGTAGAACCAGAACCTTCTTGGGGGGTTGTATCACTGCTTCCTCTCCTGTCCGGCTGTTGACATTTTGATTTCCACCAAAGCAGGTGAAATTGATTCACAGTTACTGTGAATAGACCGATTAATATCCTAGCAGTGTATGTGACTCAGTGTTAAACTTTCATGATTAAGTATTCCCTTATTATTTTTATTATCATTATTATTATTTTCGTGCAGTGTGTGTTGTCCTCACTTCTTAATATAAGAAAACCACTTGGCAAATATTTACGTACAAAGGAGGAGGATTTACATACAAAGTGGAGGTGGAACTTAGACACTGACAGATGGCGAGGTGAGCAGAGAAAAGAAAGTGGCGGATTCCTCTGGGTAAAGTCTCATCTACCACTTCAGAAAACCCAACATGATCCTATGTAAAGTACCCATGAAATCTCTCCTCTCTCTCCCTCTCTTCAGCAGTGGAGGAGAGCACAACTTGAATTGTAGAACTAATATCATCAAGAACTCAACTCCATGGTTGTTTCCTGCTTCCTGGAGTTTCCCAACATGGGCATATTAATGAAAACTACTTCTGAGCATTGCATGCTAATTTGCATTGTGTTGTTGTGCTGTGTGATTAAAAAAACAAAAGTGAGTGAAAGTATCTAAATTGTAATTTGTGAGTGCATAATTAAGTACAGCAGGTGCTAATAAAATTGGTCCTTACTCAGTAAAAATAAATACTTATAGACCACATGGGAAAAAAACAAAACAAACCCAAAACCCCTTCACTCTAACAACAGAAATTTATCAAAAAACAGCATGCCACAATCAATGAAAAAATTTTGAATCAGCGACCGTTTCTCAATATGCGGACTTATGCAGTCTTGGGGACTCGGGGACTTTGAAACATTTTCAGTCGCAGCCCACGTACTGGTCCCTCAAGTTTGCGTTGACCAAGTACCCATGATGTGGACTTTTTTTTTTATAACTGATCCCTAGATGCAACCTGGTTGTGCAGTATAGTAGAATATTTCCCATCTTCCATGACGGTATGAGGGCTGGGAACAAAAATGCATAATACTCTGAGAAACATAGATTAACATAGACATAGATTTCCCATTTTTTCAAATCTGCATTTAAGCGGACTTAGGACTCTCACGTATCCCAACATGCATTTGGCAGAAACAACAGCTCTGGCTTCGGCGGAGGAGAAAACTCACAGCTCTGAGTTATAACCCTGTACATTAACGACTTTAAGATGTTTTTAGGTGAGAATGTAGATGTTTAAAATTAGATATATGCTCGGTTTATCAATATTCTGCCTATTTAAAAATTTGCCTCTACATTTTCGGAGTTGTGGGCTCAGGCTCGCTGCCAAAAAAAAAAAAAAACAAGCTCTGTCCAGCGAACCTATACTGTCCGGTGGACAACCTGAGACAGGGCCGGAACCAGGCAGAACCAGAGTGAACACTCTGGGGGTCGAGGAGGAGGGAGCTTTGGATGGCGACCCCGGTTACGAGGAGCCCGAGGAGGCGGGCCCTTTGGAAGACGAACCCGGTCACGAGGAGCCCGAGGAGGAGGTCGCCCGTGGAGGCGAACCAGGTCACGAGGAGGAGGAGGTCGCCCGTGGAGGCGAACCAGGTCACGAGGAGGAGGACGTCGTCCGTGAAGGCGAACCAGGTCACGAGGAGGAGGAGGTCGTCCGTGAAGGCGAACCAGGTCACGAGGAGGAGGAGGTCGTCCGTGAAGGCGAACCAGGTCACGAGGAGGAGGTCGTACGTGGTGGCTAACCAGATCACGAAGCCGCCGGCAGTGAAAGTGGAAAGAGCCTTTGGGAGGCCGAGCCGGAGGACAGCGGGCAAGATGGCGAAGGAGATGCTTCTCTGGGGGCCTGCGGCGAGGTGCATCTAGGAGCCGGCGACGAGGACGAAACCTCTCTGGGCTCTCTGGCTGACAGTTGGTGGAGACCAACCAGAACCCAGAGGCAGTGAAGGCCTCTGAGTCATGGTCTGGGGAACCGTGGCGCACGGAGCTAGAGTCGGGGTCAGCATCTGGGACAGGAGCACTGGAGCGCAAAGTCAGTGAGGACGTCACTGAGGGAGGAGTCACTGGGAGAGGAGTAGCTGGGAGAGGAGTAGCTGGGAGAGGAGTAGCTGGGAGAGGAGGAGCTGGGAGAGGAGGAGCTGGGAGAGGAGTCACGGGAGGAGTCACTGGAAGAGGAGGAGCCGGGAGAGGAATCACTGGAGGAGCCGGGAGAGGAATCACTGGAGGAGCCGGGAGAGGAATCACGGAAGGAGCCGTGGAGCGGTTCCTTCACGGCGCTGGGCAGCGGTGAAGACGAAGAGCTGGGCAGCGGTGAGGGCGAAGTGCTGGGCAGCAGTGAGGACGAAAAGATGGGCGGCGATGAAGGTCGGCGCCAGCTTCGCCTCTTTTTGGGAACCGGTTTTATTGCCAGCTGGGTTCCCCAAAAAAGAGATTCCCGATCGGCATCAACTACAGGGACACTACCGGTTCCCTCAGGCGATGATGGTGGCTGAGGGTTAGCGGGTAGGAGGCCAGTGGAATACGGAGCCGCAGCAGACAGAGGACTAGCCGGACGGTTTCTAGCAAGCACGGGGGCTGGAGCAGGAGAAAAACCAACAGGCGGGGCCGGGAAAATGTCGGCAGCGTGTCCGGGTTCTTCACAAAAGTCTTTAACCACTCCGGCAGGAAAGCCCTCAGCCAGGGTTGGGCAGAGACCTTCCAGCGAGCGATGCGGAGAGCGGCCTGTTGAACCTCCTTGTGAGGACTCTTCACCCACTCCACATGGATGAAGATTAGTGTGCAAGTTAAATCATTAATCTCTAGGTCCATCAATGCGTCTGCTGGGTCCATTCTGGCCGGTTTGTTCTGTTTGGAACTCTCCTGGGGTTTAGCTTGGATCCAAACGCAGACACAAGACACAGCAGAGCAGGTGAATAACAATTCATTCTAAATAAAGGGCACGAGGAAAAACAGGAACAAAAACACTAGGATAAATTTACTACACACGGGGAGACGGCTGGGATGCTTGACGACACGGGGGAACATCACACAACGAACTGTCACAGAAGGGAAGATAAGGACAGACTTTATACACTGACGTAACGAGACAATGAGACACAGCTGGAGGGGAAACACAGGTGAACATGATGACCAATCACAAGACAGACACAGAGGGAGAACGGAACACAAAGGCTTGACAGTTCTAAGATGATCTGTTGGTTCAGGTGTATTGGTAGTGGCTAAACATTCAAATAATTTGTTTTGTATGTTTTCCTTTAGTTACAGTTTAACCAAATGTTTATATCAAGATTTTAATGACCCGACAGCTGAAAGAGTTTCCATCATTTGTTAAATAAACCCTGTCAGTGCCAATATGTGAGAGCAACAATCTAGTGTGTTTATTTCCAAAAAAGACATTTCAAATTTGTTTTAACAAATTACTAACAGTCATGTAGGTAAATTCAAATACGGCAGTACAGAATCCGATCAAGAATACTGCAGCAAATACTTATAAGTCTGTCTATTATCAATGCAGAAATGATACTTTGACCATACTGATCCAGAACTTTTCAATTCTGCCTGACATGTTAGTGATGCTAAAGATGTCCGCCGTCACTCTGGAGGCTACACAGGAGAACCGGTAAACAGTGTCCAGCATCTCCATTTCATGTCTCCATCCATGGGCCTCTTACTTGGGCAATATTTGGACCAGCATGTTTATGTCTTTAAAGGCACTTTTCCACAAATGCTGAAAAAAGAAATATTTCACATAATAAAATCATTTAATGTTACATAATAACATTGTTTATTTATCTATGGTTTTAATTATGTTGTACTTTTTCCACTGTAATCTGAATATTTAATTGCGGATATGAATTGCTGAAGTCTATCAGAATTGATTCAGGTGTTACTTAATTAAGGTGCTTTAGTTAAACTAACATTTAAATTATAATCCTCCATCTAAGTAGTGAGAGCTGTTTATTATTAGGAAGGTAGTGAAGATAGTCACTGCATGGATGTAATTTAACGGTGTACACAGGATTTATGTCACACAAATGTAATAGGTCTTTTTAATCAAGATGAATTAATTCAAGCAATATCCAATTCAGTATATTAAGAGGCCAATCTCTTTTAACTATATGCCTATCTATTACTTCTATTTCATTTGCTTGATCATTTTTTTCATTCAAACAATCAATCAACAATCAGTGAGCTGGTTGAGACTTACAAAGCTGGAGAGACGAGTCAGCAGGGTCGTTCTCTCCCTCTTCCTCCGCATCCTGGCTCCTCTCTCCCGGAACAACCTGTGCTGTCCCGCAATTGGCCAATGAGCTCTGATGTCATGACTACGTCAACGATTTTGATGCTATTCCAATTGTACTGCGGACTTGCAGACTTCCAAACTGCAGACTTCTGCAATTTGGACCTGTCAAATCCAGCCTTGTAGACTTGCAGGCTTGGGAAATTGAGTAACGGCCAGCGTTTAAACGAGGCAGACAGAGATCAAGTTATTGAGCAAACACAGTGTCTTGCCATCTCTTGACCTTTGAGCTGGTCTCCAGCACTGATGCAAGGCCTAGTAGTCTACTTATAGTGGAAATGAAAACTAGTACAAACTAAGAGTTGCTGTAACATCCAAATGTTAATGTGCAGAAAAAAAACTTCTCTCCCTTAAATTCAACACTCCCAACACTTCAGCTCCACCTGATTTAGTCAGCATTGTCCTGGTTTAGTAGCATTTCCAAATCTATGGTCTTAATTTCCATTATGTTTTTTAAAGATTCTTTGAGGGTGCAACTGATTTTTTTTATGTTTCATAAAGTGCATAGTGTCCTAAAACCATCTTGTGAAAGTGGACGATGCTTGTGCCTTCCAGGAAATGAGAATTTAATGTCAGGCTATCAAGGAGGTAAATGCTTTAATAATGCAAGCGTTCCCTTTGGTTGGGTAAATTTCAGGAGTTAATCCAAATAAAGCACATAACGGATTGGGATTACAGTCATTGTGGAACATTTTAGTGTAGGCCCTAAAAATGTTTGTCCCGAGATGTGTTGAGTTTGGGTCAGGAGCAGAATGTATGCATATAATCCCCTCTCTGGTATTTACGAAGACATGAAGGGTCTGCAATAGAATTAGCTTTTGCATTTTTTTAAACACAGCATTTTTTGTTTGAAACCTTGACTCAGATGGTCTTTGGTCAGAAGGTGAGTAGTTAGAATGTTCTGTCGGCATAACTTTAGTGTGGTTATATGCTATGCACTCATCCCACTGGCACTCAACCATATCGTCCTGTTCTGTTCAAGGCTTTATTACATCACCGAAAAGTTAAATATGTTATAAATATGAATATTGATTAGTGTTAAATATTTAGAAATAATATTTTATTACAAAGTTTTTTTGACGGTCCTTTCCCAACCATGTCTTATTATGTCCAAATTGGCTCATATGAATCTACACCTGTAGATCTACCTTACATATTGTGGTATTTCATATTTTACTTATTAGGAAAACTTTTTTATGTAAAACACAGTTTTCCATCTGTTAATTCCCAACCGTAAGTCCAATTGTAAATTTAGCTCATATGAATTGAAACAAGGATATATGTCTTGTGTTACTACTGAGCTCAGAAAAAAAAGTTAACCGTATTTATGTGCATTACTGAGTCACTGGAATTTTATCTTGGAGCATACTGCTGACTTCATAGTAATCATTAGGTTGAGTCTATATGGACTGTTTGAGATTGTTAATGGGAATTGCTTTACACAATTCAAGGGGGCTTTTCATGGATATACCCTTACTGTACGGGACGACTGCGTAGGCCTAGTTTTTATGAGTATGTATGTGTGTTAAATGTTTTCCCTAGCAAAGATAGAATATTTTGTTCACAGATTAGGTGTAAAATTGCAAATATTGACATATATGATGACCTCAATGTTCCAAGGATTTACCTTGTTTAACTTTAGTTGAATAGATGAGTGTTGAAGCAAAGCAATTGAGCCCCCAAACCCCCCACCCCCCAGCGCCCAAGAGTGTGCTGGGTAGCATTGTAGAGCAGCATTTTCTGATGAGCCGTTGCATCAAATAAATAAAACAAAGAAAAAACTTTTTGCTGTTCATTTCCATCTGTTCCTTTCTTAATGTTTTTTTTTCAGGAAAGATACAATGCCATATTGCCTCCAAAACTTGCCAGTTGCATCACAGTATTACTGCTCCAAGGCGGATCAGCCTGAGGGGTTATTGCCAATGAGTTGCATTAATTACAAAGCAAGTTCTCTGTGTCCTTATAAATCCTACTGTATACTCTAGGATGTTTCTCATTAGCAGCCTTTGTTACTATGTGAATGTGTAGTGATGCCCAGAAAAGTTATGTTGTTTAAACTAGTGAGGTTAATCATCAAGTTGATGCTTTGAGTTCTTCAACATTCAATGTTAAAAGTACCCAATCTTCTTTGGCTCTTTCATTGGCTGTGTTATACATAACCAAATACATTTAAGCCTCATGTAGACCTAGATGAAGCAGAGATGGGGACTTGTCAACGTGGATTCACAGGTGAGTTTGCATGCAAGTTTAGCTCAGCAACAGTTTCTAATAACATTACACACCATTAAAACCTGGAATGGTGAATTTCCCCTACAAAGTTTTCCTAACTCACTTACAAAGTGAAACTTTAATCTATGTTTCTCAGAGTATTATGCATTTTTGTTCCCAGCCCTCTTACCGTCATGGAAGATGGGAAATATTCTACTATACTGCACAACCAGGTTGCATCTGGGGATCAGTTATAAAGCCTCATGAATAGCACAGATGCTAGGCATAACTTTCTGGAGTATTTAAATAGCCTGTTGTGTAATAATAACTGTTGTATAATTAATAATTACAAAAATACTAATAAATGTTGACACTGAATCAAATCAAATAAAGGAGGATGATAACACAGTAAAAGCTCTAAAGTTATATTTACTTAATTTAACCTTTTTTAAAGCAGAAAAAATCCCATTTAGACCAAGGATCTATTTTACAATGGTGACAAGGCCAAGAAGGCTGCAGCACACATCATAATTTAGACATAAAAACCATTTAAATATACAATAAATATGAGTACAGACAGTAATAAAACTAGACCTATGCTCTGCAACCCGACAGCAAGAGTATACCCCCGAAAAGTCATAAGTCCCTTTATGTTGTACAAACAATCCCATTGATAGTACTCTTCAAATTGAATGTGAAATAATGTCCAAAAAACAGTGTTTTTCAAATAGAAAGCTCCTCTAGTGACTAAAATATGAAATTTCAGAGTAAAGTATAACTTAGGGTATACAAGATAGATCTCCTGGATTCAATTCATATGGGCCAGTTATGGACCAGATTGGACAAATGATTTACAAGTTATATTCAGAAAACAGGGATTTTTATTTAATAGCTCCCCCTTGTGAGTAACATATTAGTACAATAGAGTACAATAGATCTCTGTGAGTCCATTCGTACGCACCAAATTTCAACTAAATCAAACCAACAATTGAAAAATTATTGCCTGACAATTTTGTAGATAAAGCTCCAGCTAGTGTTGGAAATATACAATGAAAGTCGTCCATAACAAATCCCCTCAGTGAATGAGCTCTTCTTGGTACAGCAGTGTTGGTGGGTTTAAAACTTGAAAATGTTCCATGCAATAGTTTTTGAGTCTACAGTGTTACAGTGTTTTTTGTAAATAAAAAAAAATAGAAATAAAAAATAGAGAATAAAATATACTACAAGAGTAAAATATGATATATACAAGATAGATCTTGAGTCGATTCATATGCACTAAATTTGGTCTAAATCGAACCAAGTGTTTCGTATAAAACTCCCTCTAGTGAATCAAATAAAACCATTAGAGAAAAACATTATATCTTCAAGATGGATCTCCTTGACTGACTTCATTTGCACCAAATTTGGAACAAATGGGACCAACGGTTGAGTAATTATGAACCCAAAACTTTCACAGAAAAAGTTTTGCAACAGTACAACTGAACTTTCTCAAAACCAATCCAGCTCTTCCTCTCACTAAAGGTCTATTTGGGTATAACATTTGAAAATTATCCAATAAATTTCATTTAATACTATTTTGTTTTGCCCGGAAAACAGTATTTTTTGTTAAAAAAAAGTTCTTATCAAGTACAACCGCATTGCCCAATGGGCTAACGTTCTACGTCCTTTAAAATTCCTGTAAAGTCATTCATAAAAATTAGATCTGGTAGTTTGATGTGTTTGCAGGGTATTAAACACAGTTGGGGCAACTTTAAAAGCTCTTTTCCATAATTGAGTGTGAGCAAATAAATATTAATGGTGGGGTGTTAATTAATTATTGAGTAGCGGATTAATTAATTATTAATCCGCTGTGTTTTAACACTACGGATTAATATGAATGGAGAATAGATACTAGGTAAAGGGTCTAACACAGAACACTGGGGTATGCCCTTTGAAACTGTTAGGAAAGAGGAGGTGTAACCTGCCACATGAACAAATTACATTCAAACAGTTGGTAAACAAAGATGTTGCCTGTAGCTACTGAAGTGATCTGAGCAGCTTGCAATCAACTAATTATATAATGTGTGTCGTGTTTGAAAAAGACTTGTAGATATCTTTGGACAAAACTTTTTCCCTACTTATTCATAAGAGATGGCATTTTCAAAAAGTTACATTATTGTGCTTCTCTTCCTCTTTACTTCACGGA
The DNA here is from genome assembly GCA_009660295.1 of Lophius piscatorius. Lineage (NCBI taxonomy): Eukaryota > Metazoa > Chordata > Actinopteri > Lophiiformes > Lophiidae > Lophius > Lophius piscatorius. The sequence continues at coordinate 20,322 of VRLP01004858.1, read as the reverse complement.
CATCACCTTTCACCGTTCTATGTCTAATTTCGTTTTTCTCCAGTTCACTAAATTTCATAGTTCTTCACTACAGTTTTTCTTTCTTTTCTTTTCATGAATATATGGATTAGAGGTAAAAACAGACGGTAAAGGTGTGACTTAAAGCACTGCATGATTTACGCATTCACTGCTAACTTCACGGTCCCCTTCATGATTATACATCTCACCATGTTCTTTCTATACACTTGCACTTGAAGGATTCTACAGAATGTTGGCTAATCAACACACGTTTTTGCAGTTAACATGTCGACAACATATATGCAACTCTTTAACCGGAAAGTTTTACTCTGCACATCGTCTTTAAATGATGTTGTTTATAAACCACACGCTCATACAGGATTCAACAACACAGAAAATCAAGACATAGAAAGCAATAAGATAGCAGCACATCCCTTAATGAAGGATGGACACATACTATAATAAGAAGAATTATGTTAGCTAAATAGGTTGGGGTGGTTATCGTTTATTGTCCTGGGCAATACGGGAAAAATGCTCAAGATATACAACGATTGGCCATAACATTATAGCAACTGACAGGCCAGAATGACATTGATTATGTCATCATCAGTGGTGGCTGATGATTGTACAATTTGGGGAGGACAGAGAGGGTTTTTTTCAAAATTATGTTATTATAGCGTTCTTCAACTACAGGAGGCATTTGATCCTGATAGTCGCAATCAAATACATGTTTTCTCAACAAATGTTAAAAATCCTAGATAAAACACTGTTCCAAATCCATCCTCGCTGGTAAGATTTTCATTGCTTTTAGCTAACTGTTAAGCTAACAAGCTAACATACTTAATTTATTATGATAAGGCCTAAATAAATATTTTTAATTATATTTAAAAGTACTTCACAATGAATCGTCTTTCCTTTACCACAAATACGCCACACTCAAGTATCTTACAGTGGCAGGGAGAGGAAAGGTGTAAATTCTCATTTGACCAACACAATGACAATGATGCATTATGGGAGCTGATTGGTTAGGAAGGACATCCTCCCTTGGAGCTCTATTTCCTGTGTTTTGGCCAGTAGCAGATCAGCATGAGAAAAGTCGCATATTGAAAAAGTAGGCTATCGAGAGGTGTGGTAGTGAAGTCTGTCCTCCTCTGGATGCCCTCCACCAGTACTTCACACAGACTGCCTTTCACCTTGGCCGCCCAGTGGGTGTTGTCGTTGAAGCATTACCAAATTTCAATAATAGATTTCATTTTTCAAATAACATATTAAAATTATTTTATAAAAGATACTGAGATTAGATAATGGTTATTTAAAACCAACTGCTCTTTTTATATTTCGATCTCCTTCTTGCCTCTAAAAAACAGACGATAAACCTCCTCTTTTACCTCTATGGACCAGACTCCTCGTTACCATGGCACTAGTCAGCGGGTGGGATATAGGATGCAGAGAGAGACCATTTTGTCCACAAAGCTGATGCAGAAATAAAATGGTGGAGAGGTCTAAAGAAGAACAACAGACAAACAGGCAACAGGGTAATGGGCGGTCACGGCTCACTGATACGTTTGAAGACTGGCCCGTATTGTTCCATCCCACAAAAGAGCTTTTATAGCATAGATTGGTGAAAAAGTTCATTCTGGTTCAGATAGAAAAAACTGCACTTAAATACAATACTAAAATACTAATAATAAAACAATACTACACAGATGGTTCTAATATAATTGTTCCTCCTGATTTCACTTCCAAATGGGAGTGTTTTAGAGTGTTAAACAGAACCTTTGAAAGCACTGATCTTTCTTTCAGACAACAGTTTGATTTTGACTGTTTAGGTGATGAAAGCGAAGTGACCAATGAAAGGGGGGTCAGCAGCCTTTAACAGTCTCAAAACTGTCAACTTCACTGTGAGCCAAGACTCTACAGCCAGCTTGCCAGCTATGTTTTTAACTGGCACTTCAGTAACTATCATGTGGAGGCACTTTTTTAGTCTTTATGAATTTTGAACCAAATAATCATAATATTATTGTCAGCTGATTTTGTATCGTAACTAAAAAATGAACCCTAACCCTAACCCACCACAATGAATGATCACATATTCATGCTGGGACATGTGATAGTGTAGATCTCATTCATTAAAGCTGCCTTTTATTCACGTTTCCTCTGGGTTGCTGTATGAGCAGAGCTTGTTGTTCGATAGTTTAGAATAATGCATAACTTATATATTATTATCATTATATGATACCTGGCAACCATCAAAAGAGTGGTATCTCCCAAAATGCCATTTTTTGAATGTAAAATGCAATTTTCCATGTATCCTACATAAGGAATTAGGATGATTGATGAATCAGACTAATTATTTCTATCCACAGATAAGAGCCTCTCTATGATGGTAGGAATCTCTATGATGAAGGAATTAAGAGAAAACAACTTCTCCTCAACATGTTAAAAGCTTTTGCCATGGAAACATCCACACAGGTTTCCTTGAATGTTAATGAATATGAATGTAATCATCCTGTTTCATGAAGTCTTTTAATAGTTTAGTACTGTCCTTTCGATTTCAGGGAGCCATTCAACGAAGAGCATGCCGGAAGCTTTGAGATACTGAAAAATCTTCAGACTAATGGATGCAAGGTTCTCTGGTTGAAGGCCAGGCTCTACATACTCGCAGCTTAAAAAGTGCTATCCTAAAAATGCACCATGAGTCATTATAAACATGTCAGTGAATATTTTATGCACAATTTTATGTGAATAATTTGCTGTGGTGTTTTCTAAAAGAAAGCAGATAGGTGACCTAGTTATCTCGGAAAGAAGCTATAAGAGTTCACGCTTCTCCCGAAATTGGTGTGAATCAGCCGGGCAGTTTCCAGCCTCCGTGAGTCCTGAATTCCAAAGCAGCACTGCTTTTCCACTGCTTTTAGAAGGGTTCTGGGGTGCACAGCATTTCTCTGATAATCAACACTCTCCTCTCCCTTCAGGCAGAGTGAGAGTAAGAGAGAGAGAGGCACGCGAAATGTGTTTCCCCGTCAGAGGTAATGAAAGAAGCCCCGTATTCTTTGATCAAATAGCAAAGGCGTCAAGCCTGCATTAGATTTCTGAAATATCTCAGATGCTCAGAGCTTTATCTCCTTGTGCACACACAGACAGACACACACACACACACACAAACACAAACACACACTTTCAGGGGTGCTATGGGCCCAGGCATTGACAGGCACAGACACTTTCAGTGCTGTCAAAAGTAGAAACAACATCTCAGGCAGCCAAGATAAGGAGACCAGGCAGGGTTGATTTCTATCACTTTTCCAACTGATGTTGACGCTAATAAAAAGCCGCCATACGCGCCTGTTCCATTTATCCTGCTCCACCACCTGTATCCTTTTCTCTATGTTTCAGTTTATGAACCTCCCTCTGGAATCCGTCTTCCTCCTATACTGGCATCCCATTTTCCTCCAATTTAGGAGTAGAAGCTGTGCTGCAAAACTCTGATGCCATCTAAAGTATCTGCAATGGAGCCATGCAAAGTTTTTGATTTAATTTGGAGTTGCCTTTTTTTTTTTTTACTTTCACAACGGTAATAGTCAGAAGACTTCAGTCTTCTCCCCCATTTCTTCTTCAAGGAAAAATAGAAATTTTGAGACACATTATTGCAGACATCATCTGAAAAATGAAAAATGTTAAGGATCCTCACAGCTCATCAAAATGTAGCCAGAGGGCCTTATTTATCTCATCTAAAGTGGATTTATGTCCAACTCTCTTTTGCTAATTAATCGTTGCACAATCTGGGCACAAAGTAAAGGACGAGCCTCAAATGGGTTTTATTTAGTGGCTTTAAGTTGTGTTTTGGGGCTTAACATGCATTAAACTATTTCTATATCCCATTACTGTGATAATCATCTTCGCAGAGGGACAGATATCAAGTACCGTCTGCTTTCATTGTCTCCCAATATGCTGCCCCAACAACAACTCACTTATATTGCGCTAATATTTGACTGGGGAGAATGAGGAGGGCTGCTGAACATTCCTGTGTGTGTAATAAATGCACATGAATCTTCAGACTGGTCATAAAAGTCATCACTCTGATTAACAGCAGAAGTGGTTTGGTGAAATAATACATAATTCAGAAGAAAAACATTAATTACGATGCCTTTTGTGATTCCCTGACAGCAGAAATTATATGTGCTTAAGCTATTTGTGCCATTTGCGCATGTGGCAGCCTAACTCCATTGGTTATCTGAATATCCTGAAAAGCTGACAGGATGTTATGTGTTTAGAGTTCTCCTGCACAACCAGAATGTCATTTACTGTTCAAACTTATACAATAAAACAGATTGTGGTGAAGCAGTTGTTCACCTGATAAATCTTGAGGCACTAGTTAGGTGCGGCGACTCATCTATGCCATAGAACGTATGGTGGGTGAATGAAAATGTTTGCTGATTCAGATGATGTCAGTGTCAATGTGGGCATCACTAGTGTGCACATCAGAGTGTGCATGTGTTGTGAAAGCATCTATGTCTGAATCTTACCTTCTTTAATATTATATACCCAAAAAGTCAGGTATATTATGGAATTGTCCTCGCCATGTCTGTCTCTAATTGGTCGTGTTAACACAAGAAACGAGTTTCATGGATAATTCTCAAATTTTATAGCCACATAGACTTTAGTGTGAGGAAGAAATGGAGTGACTTTGAAAGTTCGGTTGTATAAATCTGACACTATGGGGAAATTCATCTCCTAAGGTTTTTGGGTAATAATTGTCTGACCATTTATTTTACTCTAATAGTTCATATTTTAATATCTAAGGGGAGTTTTTTCTCAACGAAGAACCCTGCCTCTTTGTAAAGCTTCCAAACCGTAAGTCAGATTTAATCCAAATTTGGTGCATATGAATCGACTTGAGGAGTTCAATCATGCACGTATCGTATGTTATACAATAGGTCATTTATTACTCATTACGCCTTTTCATGAGTTTATTTTGCAGTCGGGAACGATACAGTAGGTTAGGCTTTTTTGTTAATCACAGAGAAAATAAAGAATTAACTTCGAATCAGGTTTTTATCATTCTATGATGTAATTGCGTTCAGCTACCAATGTACCAATGCACATCGTGGATGCTGGGCACTACTCCAGACCGTTTAGGGTAGGTGTAAGAGAAGAGGCCTCTTTTGTTCTGGCTCAGATGTGAAAAAAGAAAGGGAAATATGTTGCAAAATGTACCCATTAACTTAACAACTCATTAGCCACATCAAAGTGCCTTGACGAGGGAAGAGAAAGTGAAGGTGGAGGGATGGTGGAGGGGAAGTATTTACGGTGAAGAAGCCAAAAGGCAATACTGTAAATCTGGGGGGAAACGGGAAGAGGAGGAGGGTGGAGGAGTAAAAGAGAGCTATAGATGGGGCAGGGCAGGGAGGAATGAAGGTAGATAAAAGAGAAATGTGAGAATGTGAGAGAATGAAAGTGCGATAGGAGAGCTGGAAGAGCACCAGAGAGGGGAGAAGAAGCGGTTGATGTGGATATACAATGGCTGATGCTCAAATTTTAGTGGAAGGCTACAGATCAGTGGACTGGTTGAAGGTGGTTTGGGATTTGATACCCGGTAAAGTAATTTCAGAGTCTTAAAAAACAGGATTCTCTTGTGGGCACATGAATGTTAAAGGAGATGTTGAGGGTGAAATAAGCCTCTATGAGACACCGGTATCCCGTACAGAGGGATGTTTCACCACCATAGAAACAAGAAATAAAATCCTGGCTGGTGCCACAGTATGGCTTGAATGAAGCATAAAATATCACAGCAAAACATTGAGCTGGGACTTATAATGAAGGGTTTCCTTGAAATTGCCAGGAAATCGGGATGAAGGAGGGGGCTGAGTAGGAGTTGGTAAGGGGTAAATAGGGAGTGAGACGTGTAGGCATGTGTGAGAGCAGATAGGATGAGAGGAGCTCGGCAAAGAAGGGAGAGAATGAGTTGGAGGTGGGAAGAGAAAGAAAAACATTGCCGTGTGGAGGGGAGAGGAGGACAGAGAGCCCACAGGGAGAGAGTGGAGGAGGTGGAGAGAAAAACTGTCTGTATCTGTGCATGAGAGAAGGAGAGAGGAGGCTGGGGAACCGTAGCCTTGCTCCAGGCACCACATTTCTGTCAGCAATGGCATCTTTATCTGCTAAATGCACTTTTGATGTCTCGCCACATATGTTGCTGTAAATTACTTTTAAGAACCGTAGAAGACAACGAGGAGGAAGGGACTGAGACGACACGGATTCACCCCGGGTTGTTTATAATGGGAAAGGAGAGGATGATTTCGGACACAAGTTTGTCTCTTGTGTAATCCTTCTCTCTCTCTTTTCTCCCACTTTCCCTCTTGTCTGGGTCACATTATTTAACAAATCATTTCTGCTTTTTATGTCTTCCACCTCCACCTTGTCCTATATGCTGTGTAGACACATGTTATATCTCACTTGATGACGTGATGACTAGTTCAAGGGTCTCCTTGAACTTGTGACTGGGAACTTCATTTTAAAGAAAAACAGCAGCTTTTCACATAAGAGAGAGTTATACACACATGTCTGCATGTACAGTCCTGTGAAAAGTTACAGACCTGCTCTGGATTTATTCTATTTTTGAGTGTAGATTCTGATAAAACAATCTCTTTAATACACCATTTCCAGAGGCATTCTTTTAGCTAGTACTAAAACTTTTCAGCAGTTGCACACTATGCCGAAATCAAAAGAAATACCAGAAGTGATGAGGAAGAAAGTGATTAAAATACATCAGAACGTGAAGCTATTTCTATGGCACAAAATTTAAAAATAGAGTAGAATTTGAACACTTATGAACTTTCCCAGAGGAGGCCAACCTTCTTAAACTCCCAGGGGAATGGTGAATACATATTAAGAAAAATCCCCAAAAAAGTTCAGTAAAATATGCACGGAACAACACCGCTTAAAACAGGGGTGTCAAACTCAGTCACAGATTGAATCCACATCGAGGGTCCAACAGTACTCAAATAGGGCATGTTTAATTTGAGCAATAATGACGTTTTATTCTTATTTTATTTACTAATTTTATAGAATTCTGAATAAACCAAGGGAATAGAAAATAGTCAAATTACCGATAAACTTTCTAGACGGATCGGCATCATTTTGATATGTCTCTCTCTCTATCAGCAGTGTTTCGCCGAATACTTTCAAATAAATAGTTTTTTTGCTCAGGCATAGTCTTTTCAAAATGTAAATAAACATTGATGAAACAACACGTTACATCTAAAATCAATACATTTTTAATTAACAATATCAACAAATGGGGAACGTTAGCTTGCCCTTGATCGTCTACATGTGCGTTTAACAGTAAATGTGAGCAACAAAATGGGTTTTCTTGTTTTTAACGCAGCAGCACTGAAACATGTTGAACGGCTGGAGGAAGCTAGTTCATTAAAACATGTGTCCTATTTACTAAACTGCGTGTGAAACTTACTAATACGTTTATTAATTAGCGTTTTAATTGTTTTTTTCCCATCCATAACACCTCCCAGGCTTCTGGCGAGCCTAAAATTTATTAGAGTGACTGGATAAACGCTGATATCTGACAGCAGAGGAGAAGGGAGCTCGCTCGCGCTGGCGCAGTTGGTTTATGCGCCGGCGGATCCTTGAGTTTGACATATCTCCCTTAAGGGTTAGGGTTAGGGTTAGGGTTAGGTATTTCTTAGGTCTCCCCTAATCGAAACATCTGGGCCAAAATAGCATCCAAAGACAAGGCAAAAGCAACTGCGAACCGAGAAAAAATATGATTCCTTGTTTTACTATTGCCACAACTTTCCTCGATGACCATCAGAGCTTTTGGTAGAATATCCTCCTTTGATATCTGATGAAACACAGAATTCCACAGTTCTTCAAAGACAGGCTCTACGCCAAACTAGGTGGGCGGTTTTAATGTTATGGCTGAATGTTGTATGCAGGCAAAGCAGGTATTATTATTATATTGGAAAATATTAAGGCTATAATCATGTGATTGTTTTCTGTCAGCAAAAAAAAAAAATCAATATTGCCTTTTTTATTACCTAATTATTATATCCCTGAAAAGTCGGGTGCGCCGCAGATCCTTCATTTTAGCGCGAGAACTCAAAAATGATTTTGAGGATCATTTTCAAAGTTTAAAGAAATATAGATCTTAGTGTGAGGTTGAACGCAATTGATTTTAGGAAAGTTAGGTTTTATGTTTTTAACACTAGGGGGGGCTTTATTTTCAAAACTTCAGGACATAATTGCGTAAGCGTTGGTCCGACAGAGTCAAAATTTGGTGCATATGAATCGACTCGTGGAGAACTATCTTTTAAACATCGTGTTATACTTTAGTAGTTCCTATGTTACCTATTAGCGGGAGTTTTTCTTACAAAGTTTATACCCCCATAGACCTTGGTGCGAAGAAACACCCCTAAACATTTAGGGGAAGAGTGACTGGCTCTGTGAACCTCTGACTGATATTATATTATAAGTATGATTAAAACCAATGTGAGGTATAATCATGAACTTATCCTCATGTGAAGATAGGGGATTGGAGAATTTCGGGGATACACCCTTGCAGTCGGGGACAACTAATTATCCTTGAACATAACCAAAAACATTAGTCATACATCATTGCAGTGGTGGTAAGACGTAATATTCCAGAAAAAGCTCATAAACAATGATCCAAGGCTCAAGAGCAAGTCCACCTCTGAATGGTTCCAAAGGATAATAAAATACGTTTTACCTTAATCAAGGTCTAGACCTGAACCCCATTATTCTCCATTATCAGACGCATTTGGTTACAGTTTTTGCTGCTGAAGGTGGTACTACTAGCAATTAAGTTCAGGAGGGTGAGAATATTTTGACACTGGTGATTCAGGCTTTATTACTGGTAAAGAAATCAGGACAGGGTCCAATACTTTATCACACACTTCACCTTTTTTTTTTGTTTAGCTAAATGCAGCTACATTGCCAAGGATGTTTCTGCACATGAAATGAAAATTGCACCTCCTTTTAATGAAGTATCTGTTCTTCACTCAGAGTTTGCACCATTTTCTGTTTCATAAGTTGACCCAACACGCCAGGTGACAGATTCCTAATGAGTGCTGTTTTACTTCAAACCTCAGCTGATCGTAAACAGGTGTGATAGATTGAAGCACTACGGTAGAACTTGTCGGATTTCAAAACTAAAATCCATTCTGCTATCAGAACATGTAGCCCTTTGTGATATCTAACAAAAAAAGACTTCTAAAGACATTATTTAAAGGAGATACGGAAGTATTGAATGTTCACTTTATAGTATGTACTAATACGCGTATTAATGCATTTTTAATCTCTATAACAAGAATAAGATGTTGAAGTGGCATTATTGGCTGGAAGTATTAGAACCACATAGGCTATCATGTCTGTAATCTGCGGGGACAGCGACCACGGCGCGCTCCGGATCTTCTTCTGCATGCAGCAGTAAAAAAGGAATCAACATAGGAGATAAGTGAGGCTGCATTTGATGCTCTGCTGCTTTTATTGAGGATGCTAGGCCAATCCACATGAGTGATAGGTCTTCAATTTAATAAGATTCCAAACAGTGTAATGTGAAAGAGCAAAGAGAAATAATAATGATCCCAATGTGCAAATGAATGATATTGCAATTAAATAACTGCAGTAGACTTCTACAGTTGGGCCCCTCAGCAGCTTTTGTCCATGAGAGTGTTTTTTCCAAGCCAGCATTGTTGGCTCATATTCAAATAAGAAAATAATTTAGGCTAATAATTTAGCATAATTAGCCTATTGTTAAATATTTTCACTTTCTTGCTAAATGTATTGGCCTCCATCGGTGCGCAAAGATTTATAGGAAACCGAATTGGAAAGTGCTCTCCTATCCTCACCATGTCAGTTCACTGACGAGTTAATTAAACAATTATTCTTTCTTATTTTGACAAAGACATTTTAGTTGCCATTATCTTTCTTATGTTATTAACCTGTCAGTTCTCAGACATGGACCAACAGACTCATGTAATTGATACTTTTCATACGCTCAATGCTGCACAGCCAGTTTCTCATGCAGCGGAGAACAAATCTTTGACTGATAACAGGATGACGGACACAGACGGACGAGATGATCTGATGAGCGCTGCATGCAGACAGGCACAGCTGAAGCCGTGGGGAGTCAAATGTGGCTCATAGGGCCTCAAGTGACAATCACTCAACTATACATTTAATTCAATTAAATTACGTTAGTCTGATAAATTAATAATGTAAGCCATTGCTTCATTTAAGATATTTTTGTTTATTTTATTTATGTACTATATTTCGATTAATTGATTTTTCCCTCTTAATTGCTAAAAACTAAATCAATATATGACAACTTCCGTATTATTTTTCTCACTACCAGGTCAATTACGGAAAATAAAGACTGAAATAAGGAGAAATCTAGTTCCCTAATTTATTAAAACCAGTTTTAAAAAGTCTGGAGAGTTGAGCCAGAAATTACCATAATATTAAACTAAACCATGCCGTCGTCCCCAAAAAGTCCCCAATCCTCTGCGTTCTACAAGCATCCCCCTGATTGGACTCCTCAAATGAGATTTTAGTTGGTTACGTTTTTACCTGCTGCTCTCATCACATAAGTCATTACAATTGTTGACATCTAAAGCCGTGCAGCAACAATGAAAGCTATTCAGCAAGTCACGTGAAACTCAATGTAGGACTGTTCATCCTCTGTTCTACTCTTCCTAAACAGTCGACGATACGCTGCAGGAACCATCTCGTAAATTTTGAGGACAGCCAACTTCAATGATGCGTAGCTCAAGCTGTCTGTTAGTGAAAATGCCGAATACGCCTCCTGCGCCTTTCCTGTCAGTACACAGAAAGAGAAAAAATGGTTTTGGGATACCTCTCATTGAACCTTGGAACAGCTCAAAATAACAGTATAGCTGAACTGCTGTCTCTAGATGGCACTTGGCCAGATTCTACACTCAACTTACAATCTCTATCTCAGGTTTTTCTTCTCCAAAGTAGTTCTGGCCTGCTCCATCTCAAACTTCATTTTTTATAAAGTCATCTTCTCAACGCCGAGCTGCCTGTCGACTTCAAACCGATGCATTCATTTGTTATGCTTCATTTGTAACAGTGACATTTCCTTTCGTTGTTCAAAGGTCAAATGAATAGTCTGACTGTCTGATGGAAGCATACAAAGTAAACACTCCCAAGTCAGCTTTAAAAGTGGAATCAACTGTGTCTTTGAGCCTTTTTGTCACTAATCTCAACACTGATGGTCTGCAGTTCTCAAGAACTTTTTTTTTTTGTGCAGCCATCTAAAAACGCCTCTGATGGAGTGACATAAAAATCTTCAACATGAGCCATCTTTTAACGCTGACGAACTGAATGAAGTGATAAATATTCTGGCTGCAAAAAAGACACATATGACCATCCCCGCGCTATCGAGGGGATATTATGCCGCCGCTGCGTCCGCAGCAAATCCTTTATGTTAATGAGATAACTCAAAAACTATTTCATGGATCATTTTGAAATTTTGTAACCACATAGACCTTTGACCTTAGGAGAAAGAACCGGGGGGAGTTCATATAAAAGTTCATATTTGACTCACTAGAGGGAACTGTTTTCTGAACATTGAACTCAAATAGACTTAACTTTGACTTAAATGTTTGGAAATGTTTGTCAAAAGCTTTTTTATTTCTGACCAGACATACCAGAATCAGAACCCATTGTTTGCTGTTGTGATTTTAGATAAGCCTACACTGTCTTCTCCAACAGCAAGGGTGTATCCCCAAAAAGCCACAAATCTGCTGCATTGTTGCAGATTTTTAAAAACTTTGTAAATTTAATTCCCACATAAATCTTAGTGCGAGGAAGAGATGGTCTCGCTATTCTGGACAGGGTGACCAGAATTATGATACTTTGATGCCTATTAATTGGGGCTTTTTGAATCCCCCTTGCTGTAATCCCTCACTTAGCCTTGGGAGACCCTACCAGGGGCTCGAACAGTGGGAAAAACAGCTCCCAAGATCACAGAGGTACATCCCCACGATGATCGATGATCTGGATAGTGACTGATCAAATGAGGTCAAGGATAAGAGCAGCTGAAATGAGCTTCCTTCGTAGGGTGGCTGGGCTCAGTCTTAGAGATAAGGTGCGAAGCTCCTACATCCAGGGAGCTCGGCCATTGGTTGAGAAAGACAGGTCTACCTGATAATCACTTAATATGCATGTTGCATTTGTTACACTTTATCGTTTAGCAATTTACTATTTAGACTGAATTTAGAGTACCCCCCAGAGTGGGGTATCATCATGAACCTATCTGCATCCGTCAAGTTTATTTGGGTCGAGGGAAGCGGTGCCAGCGCTCCTCGCAGGATATCCCAGGCGCCCCTGTTTTCCCCGCAGCCTTCTGTAGCTCATCCCGGGGGGTGGGGGTTACCGAGGCGGTCCCAGATGAAATATGAGATTCCTCCGGCGAGTGCTGTGTCTATCAGAATAAACCCTATATTTGTATTTCATTTTCTTATCTTCTTAGCTTATAATGATCATTTAGTTGCCTCAGTTCACTTCCACATTTGTAGCTCCACAGTGATGTCATCATTACGTACTCTCTCAGCTGCACACACACATTTGTGTAATATGGTGACGGCCTCAGAAACAAATCTTTAGCAGTTTGATTTTAAAAGACTGTGGAAAGCTCTTTTGTGCTTGAGCTTCAAAAATACTGCCCCTGATGTTGGCATGACCACATTTCTAAAAGAAATCCTGTTGATTCAGAAAGCAGTGATGATACCGGCATTGCACTACCAATGTTGTTAAAAATACTAATAACACAGCTTTTAGCAGTACAGTAAAGCGTACATAGAAAGAGAAGATGGTAAGGAACGTATCTTAGCTCAGCAGCTCGGTCTAAAAAACTGGATATTTCTTTTTTCCACAGTTTATGTTTCAATACTACAACTCAAATCATCAAACAGCCATAAAATTAAGAAGGGGGTGAATGTTTTCAACCTGACATCAATCCTTTATTGCATTTGAATATAAACCCTAATCTTTTATATACAGGAATTGAAGAACTTCTGTGGTTGGCTTTCTATCACTGTTGCACGTTCCTTTCATCACATCGACTTGCAGTTTGCAGAGCTGCCCATCAAAAGTGATGAATGCCTTTTTGATGAGAGCCATAGGCCACTCATGTACCTGCTGCTTGTACGTTTTTTGCCAAGCAAGATGTCTTTGGAGGATGTCATATTGAGTTTTCTTCCATTCGACACAGATGTGCATGTGTAGAAATGTAGATTCTGCAACACTTCCTGTTTCTTTCTGAAGGCTTATTTCCTGTTTCTCCTGAAAGGGCACACAGATCTTTGTGAAGGCTAAGTGTAGGAAACGAGTGTGGGTCTGTGAGGACAGGAACAAGAAATCTGACATTTATTTTTTTTGGAGGCATTCAGGTAAGCGAAAAGAACAAAGTATGAGAAATGGTGGTTGATCTTATAAGGGTCAACTTTTTCATGATCACACGCACACATTTTGAAATCCGCCCCAACATTGTCTTTGGCAAAGTTGAGCTCATAAAACACTGTTCAGGTGTATTTTGGAAAGGAATCAGAGAGAGATGCAGTGGTGTCGATGTTAGATGATGGGAGTCAGTCATCACTCTCTAGCTGTGTTAGAAAACAGCCCTCTGCTAAACTTACGAGTCACTCAAAACAGCCACTGGGCCTCACTTTTCATACTATTGAATACTGAGAGAGGTGGATTTCTACATCTCTGCAAGTTGTGTCTTTTTTTTTATTACAAAAATAAAGGGCGAGGAGAAGTGTAAAAAATATATCAAATTCCTCCATCACTTTATTTGAAATAGAGCAAAACGCTTATGAAAAGAATAGAAGTATTGAAGCAGACTACATCCATGACAACTCAGAGATATTATGGAAATAGTCATCGCCGCCACAGAACCTTCGTTCTAACACTATAGTTCAAAAAATCATTCATGGGTTAGGGTTAGCTAACCCGAGACCTTAGTGTGAGGATGAACTCGATTGATTTTGCCGAAGGTCCATCGTTTATTTCCAACACTAAGAGGAGCTTTAGCTCCAAACATTTTCGGGCCATAAATGAATCAATGCTATTGTTATAATATTATTATTGTATAATAGTTCATATTTTATTCATTAGGGGGAGATTTTGCATTAAAACAGTTTCGTGTCTATAACTTACAAAACATAATTCCAGTTTTGTCTAAATGTAACTCATATGCATTGACACAATGAAATCTCTCTTGTGTTATTCATTTATTGTGTTAGATTCCTGTAATTACCTTCATCATTGAGTCATTATGGGATCTGATCTTAGAGCATATTGCTGACTTCATAGAAATAGTTAAGTTGAGTCAATATGGACTGTTTGAGATTATTAATAAGTCACATTTAGTTTGAGGAGTTCAGGAGGAATTGTTTGTAAAATGCAGGGGACAGGGGGCTTTTTTGGGGATATAACTTCCCTGTCATGGATAACAGCACTGCCTATTTTTGAGGTAAGAATTAAGCTCCCAGCACATTAAAATTCTCCTTATTTGTCCTTACACTCAGTTGGGAATCCCTCACACAGTGTGTGGCTCTGTACCCTCGGTTTCCTCTGGCTCCAGGCATGTTTTAACAGAGGTCAGGTCCGTGATAAAAAGGTCCCTCAGCAGACCAAAAGCTGCCGGCCACCGCAAGCCTGCCGCTGCCCCCAGCTGAGGCTGCAGCTGGTGAGAGTGCGAGAGAGACAAAAACAAGCATGGCAGTTCAATTCTATCATTTCTATATTAAAATGAGTTTGATTCACACTTGTCTTTTCACCCTACGGGCTGGTGTAATGAGATGTTGGCCAGCCAATTTCCACAAATTTGTGCTCCCTTCTCACAGGCACCCCTCTGTTTGCCATTTCAATCAGAGTGAAAGGGCAAACAGGGACAGTCAAATTCACATCTGCCAGTAAAAGCGCCGAGTTAGCAGTGGTGTGTGTAAAAAAATTACATAAAAACAAAACAACCACAATCCAGAAGATGAAAACTAAAGGCGTGCAAATAAACACAACATGATCAATGACATCGGAAGAATAAACTTTTGTCCTTGATACCATAGCTTTATTATTGAGCTGCACAAGCTCTTTATGAAGAAGAAGAAAAACATTTCTAAAATGAATGAATGTCTATCCTGTCATCCCCGACAGCAAGGGTATATCCTCCAAAAAAAAGTCCCCATTCCCCAGCGCTGAAAACAATGCCCCTGATAGAGCACCTAAAATGAAATCTGAAATTCAAAAAGCTCCCCCATAGTTAGAAAATATGAACTAAATCCAAAGACCAATGCTTGAGAATTTATGGCCTTTTGGAGATAAAGCTCCCCCTAGTGGCACAAATATGCAACAGCCCTTTCCCACAATTAATCCAGTTCTTATTCCCACTATGGTCTATGTAGTTTAAAAATTTGAAAAAGATCCATGAAATAGTTTTTGTGTTCGCTCGCGTTAACACCATCAATCTGAGGATGATGCGTACGCAGATTGGTGAAGAAAAATCAACATCAAAATGTTGCAGCTAGTGTTCAGTGTCTTCCTCTTGTAATTCTTGCCTCGGTTCATTAGTTGCCAGTCAATTTCAGGATTGATTTCAATATCTTTTCTAACAACTTTTAATTGTATTTGATTATTTCTTCTAATAACCATACGTAACATAATATGGCCCCCAGTTACATCAGAGAGCTTTAAACCTCCACGTTATGCTCCATGTCGTCACTGAGGGTCCTTTAATGTACCCTCTCTGGTTGTCTCTACGTCGAGACTGGTGAACAATTGGTGCCGGGCTTTTTTGTGTCAGGGCCTCTGGGTCAGAGAATTCCCTGACACAGCCGATTATACATATCAATGCAAGACCTGTTTTTAAATCACTCGGTTTTATTGCCATATATATTTTAGGATAAGCTCTATACATTAAGATTTGTCATCATAATTATTATTATTATTATTATTATTAAATGGCAGAGGCTTAATTTAAAGGTGTAAGATGTGCTACTAAATGACACACCATCTTTTTATTATATCTCCGAAAAGTTGAGGATACTATGGTAATTATCTTTGCAGTTGCCGCAGATCCTTCGTGTTTACGCGATAACTCAAAAACTATAAAATTGGTCTTTTACAAATTTTAGACCCCCATAGACCTTAGTGTGAGCAAGACCTGGAGTGTTTTTGGAAAAGTTTGGTTCTATATTTCTGACACTAGGGGGAGCTTTATCTGCAAAATCGTCAGGCCATAATTTCTCAACTGTTGGTACAATTTAGTCGAAACTCGGTGCATATGATTCGACTCAATGAGATCTATCTTTGATACATTGTGATTAACTTTAATAGTACGTGTTTACTGACTAGGGGGAGCTTTATATGAAAAACACAGTTTTTTGGATATAACCTGGTTCTATTTAGTCCAAATTTGGTGCATATGAATCGAGATTTATCTCATTAATATTGTATTTTATCCTAGTATTTTATATTTTTCTCACTAAGAGTAGCTTTCTTACAAAAAGCACTGTTGCCTTAAATCAAAAAATATTTCATGGCTCATTTTCACATCTTAGTTCGAGGAAGAACTGGGTTGATCCGGGGAGTTAAACTGTATAGTTCTGACTGTAGAGCAAAAATTTTTGACCATACAATCCCAGCGTTGGTCTGATTTTGTGCATATGATTCTACTCAAGTAAAACTTTTCTTGTTCTCTTTTTATCCACTAGGGGGAGGTGTTTTTTTGTTTTTGTTTTCAAAAAAACATACAGACATACCGCAATAAAATTTCATTAATCATTTCAAATTCAACTTTATACCCCAATAAACCTTAGAGCGAGGACAAAATGCATTCATTTTGATAAAAGTCGCTTGTATATTTCTGACACTTGGGACTTTATCTCCAAAAGCTTTCCGGACACAATTTTTCAACGGTTGGTTTGATTTAGTACCAATTCAGGGCATATGAATTGACTCAAGGAAATCTGTCTTGTAGATATTATATTTTACTCTAGAAGTTTATATTTTACTCACTATTAGTGCGCTTTTTAAACGAAAAACAATGTTTTGTGTACATTGTCTCTAAATGTTTCTAGACACAATTAATCAACCGTTGGTCCGATTTAGTCCAAATTTGGTGCACATGAACGGAGATCTATCTTATATATATCATATTTACAAAACATTTTCATCTTAATAATTCATAATTTACACAATTTAGGGAGCTTTCTTTTTTCTTTTACAAAACATACTGATGAAATAACTTCACATTTAATTTCTGGAGTTTAATCAGGGAGATTGCATGTACAATGAAGGGGATTGGGAACTTTTGGGGAATATACCATTGCTGTCAGGGACGGCAGCGTAGGTGTAGTTTATACAGGCAAATCTGTTGTATTGTTCATTTAATATGGGGAAGAGAAATTGCCAATTACCTTTACATCCTGTGTTGCTCAGCAAATGAAATGATTCAAATCTATCTAAGTCAGATTCTTCTTCCATCTTTTCTTTCATGCATGTCTGATGCAACACAAGCCTTTCAAACTGGATTTTTTTTCGCTAAGCATCATGAAAGTGGGAGAATGTCAGGTCAGAATGAGTTTTTTTGGGATGTCAAATACAAAACCTTTCAGATCAGCTGTATTTTTCCTAAAAACATTAGACATTGCAGCTTGTGGGATTTCTGAAATTGATATAAGAGGGGAGGAATAACTGCGATTCAGCCTTTTCATATTCTAACCGTTCTCGGAAGGCACACTTGATCAGGTGATAAGTCTTTCTGTCTCTCTGTCACCCCCATTGGGCTTTGTGTTGAGTTCTAAATCCTACGGCTAATCTGGCAAACATGCTCAACTGTCCAGAGAAATTTGTGATTGTCAAAGGTGGAGAATCTTGTCATTATCTTCCCTCTTTTATCTCTCTGAAAAATATTCATCAAACTTTATCTCCCTTTTTTTATGCGGGACCTACATGCTTTAGTGACAAAACATCCACCTCTTACATTCCATCAGCAAAACCAGTGGATCATTCCCTGAGAATGTCTTTTCATTTCTTTGATCACATTTCTAGTACAATAAAATGAAATGTTGTGCTCACTTTTGGTATTCATTCAGCAGCCACTTCCTTTATAAATGCATCTATGGCTCCTCCAAACACATTCTTCTGAAACAAAATGTTGAGGATGTTTAACACGGTTTTAATAAAATCTGTTAAATACCTTAACAACAAAACGGAAACAAACTTTTCTCAAACAAAAAATATCCACTTAAAGGTGTAAATGCTTAGATATAGAAGTTTGAAACAAAAGAAAAACGCTTTTTCCCAACCCTAACTCCAATTACAAATTATGTTCATATGAACTGACACAAGGAAATCTGTATTGTTCTATAACTGAGCTAAGAAAAATAGGGAACTGTGTTTGTCTTCATTATTTACTCATTATGGGATCTTATCTTAGAGTATATTGCTGACGCCATAGAGTCAATATGGAGTGTTTGAGATTATTAATGAGTCATCTTTCATTTGAGGAGCTTAATCGGGGTAATTGCTTGTACAATGCAACAGATTTGGGGCTTTTTGGGGATACACCCTTGCTGTTGGAGATGACAGTGTAGGCTTATCTAAAATCACAACAGCAAACAATGGGTTCTGATTCTGGTATGTCTGGTCAGAAATAAAAAAGCTTTTGACAAACATTTCCAAACATTTAAGTCAAAGTTAAGTCTATTTGAGTTCAATAATATAAGTATATTTCCTGTCAATCAAATGGACAGTACTGAGTGTGTGAGGTTTACAGGCTCTGGCAGATTGAGGATGTTCAAACAGCAGCTGAAAGAGGTGTGAGGGACTTGATAAAGAGTTCAGGGGGTGACAGCTGAAAAGAGCTGACATCAACTCTGACCTTACACAACTTTAAAAAGTCAGCGAGCATGCACATATCCACACATTTACACTCCCAGACATACTGGACCCAGTTTGTGTGAGAACACACACAAATTAACACTCTCCACCACTGTCCCCCCTTCACTTTATCCCTCTCTCTCTCTCTTACACAAACACACACACACACACACTCGTAAACACACACGGAGGTATGTACAAATGTTGGCATTAGTTAGCTTACGTATGAAAATATTCGTGAACTATAATCAAACCAGTGAAAGTTTTCAAGGTAAAGTAGACCTATGCTGTTGTCCCTGACAGCAGGGGTATATCCCCCAAAACTCCAAAGTCCCTTCATTTTACAAGCAATCCCCCTGATTGTACTCCTCACAGTAAATTGGACGTTATTTCGACAGTATTATTAGTAAAAAAAATGATAGAAACGGAATAGATCTACTCGAGTCGTACAAATCGCCAAATCTGGACCAAAGATAAACTGTTGAGAAATTATTATGGACCCAAACCTTTGGAGATAAAGCTCCCCGTAGAGCCACACATATACAGACAACCTTTCCCCAAATCAATCCAGTTCTTCCCCTCACTAAAGTCTGTCAGGGTGTATCATTTGAAAATGATGCATGAAAGTGTTTTTGAGGTTTTTCTTGATAACAGTGTTTTTTGTAAAAAAAAAAAGAAAAAAGAAGAGGCTACTCCTAGTGAGTAAAATATGAATTATCAAAGTAAAAAATGATGTAGATATCCTTAAGTTGATTCATATGCACCAAATCTGAACTAAATTGGACCAACCACACCTCAGCCATCACATTACAACCAGTCACTGACTCATTTAAATACACAATGGAGCCTAATTTTTGACAATTTTCCAGTCCTAACAGTAAATGATGGCATTCCTATTGTTACTATCATGTTGGAAGTCTGGACCAATCACCACATTACATTTTACGATGGTCCATGTCACCATATGTCATTATGAGATATGTACAGCTAGAGGTCTGGAGTCCACTCCACCGGAGATCTTAAAACCCTAAACCACCTAAACATGCAGACATTTTTGTGAAATTTTAAATTTTTTCAAAAAGAAAATTGACTCAATCTGTTCTGTCCTTTCTGGTCCCTCCACTCTACCTATCCAATCTGCTTACTCAAAGTTTGACATCTCCAAGATTCTTAAGTGCTTCCCAGAAATCTCACAGCAGGAGGTTGAGGTTATCATCAGGACAATGAAGCCCTCCACCTGTTCCCTCGACCCCTTTCCTACAGCCCTAGTGAAAACTAACATCTCTTCCATCAGTCCCCTGATCACCGCTGTAATAAACCAATCCCTCCAGGCCGGCTTTGTTCCATCTGCCCTAAAAGCCGCCATAATCAGACCACTCCTCAAAAAACCCA